>JAVTVY010048465.1:0-23872 GCA_036873755.1 Hanleya hanleyi | reverse complement strand
GTAGATTTGCATGAGAGTAAATTTGCCTCTGGTCCGGAGATTGTGCAAAAGTATATTTACACATGTGTAGATTTGCACTGTATGCAATCTGGTCATGTGAACGCACAGCAAATATGCATACCATGTATTTGGTGTTAAACTGAGAAAATATTGTTCAATCATTTTTTGAAAAAAATGTTCAGTGGAACCTTTATGCCCCATATTCCCATAAATTATTATTAGCAAACAAAACATTTTTTGTGACATGAAAAATTTGTCCGTACTCGTTTTGGGTCATGGCAACATTAACCTTCTTTATTGTTGCTTTTATATCAATAGTCTCCATTAGACTTCTATACGAGTAAGCCACCTTTGAAATTTGATGACGGTAACTTGAATTACTGTACATGAAATGCTTATTTCCATTTAATCCATGGTGACCTTGACCTTCGACTTCAGGTCAATGATGGTTTGCATCTTTTTGGCTTATATCTTTTCATACCCGTGTGAACGCTTTGCAAATTATACATTTACATGCACATGTAAATAAGCACACATGCAAATAAAGATGCTTGAGTAAATTATGTGCATGTGTTTGGGGATTTAAATGCTTAAAGGTTATACAAAATGGTCTCAAAATCTGCTACTTTTTTGTGCTAAATTGTTGCAGAGGTGATTATATAGACTTGTTTGACATTTTTGTATGTTTTTAAACTGCCCAAGGTTGGAAATAGCAGCAGTAAAGTGCGACAATTTCATGCCCCTTTGAAAACGGCGAAAGCTGTGACCGCTTGACCTGTGACGTCACAACCTGATTACGATCTCGCTCAAATGCCTGTTGTGACGTCAAAATGTCAGCGACATCACGCTAGAACTCCCACAGTTGGGTGAATCTTTCGTAACAACGCCCGACGTCATAGACTATGACGTTTAGGGCGCAATCGTAATCAGGTTGTGACGTCATGCACCAGAGGTCACGGCTCCAATACGTTTCCCCCCACATGTGTGCTATTCGTGTCCTAAAACCCACCTCGACGACATTATTCGAGAAAAAAATACTAATTTGTTGTTTGGAACACTACTGGGTATGTTTTAATGCAAAGAAGTATAGAGTCATTTGGTATAACCTTTAAACTTTCCTTTTTCATGAAATTCCTTTAAATTTCACTATTTTGGTAGATGCGCAGGAACGTATGCAATAAAAAATTGAATTTGTCGGGAACCCCCTTAATATGGAAGTTGGCAAATGCAGTCTTAACATGTTGTTGACTGCCATAGGGTCTGCGAGTATACTCGAAGTAGCGGCTGTACCAGACTTTGCCATTACGAGTATTCTCCGTCATTTTCTACCATATCGTAAAGTGGATATGCTGGCATTGCTGATAATGCGACAAAGACAATACTGGCAGTTTGTGAATGCTACGCTGGGTTTTTCTCAAAAACCATGATGGAAAAATTGGATTAACCAATTAAACGCAGTAAAACCGCAACAAGTATACTTGTACATGGCCTGGCAAATGTAAACGATACAGTTAGTTGCTACGAGTGTACCCGTAGGATGCAGTCAACGTGTTAAGTCATCATGTGGCATTGTCATATTCCAAAAGTTGAAGTGAGAATTTGAAGTCCCAATATGCAGGAAAACTACTGATTTTCATGCCTGAGTGAATTTTGGTGCCCACATTCTGGGTCACTTGTGTAGTACTTGTTTCTGTTTGCCCCATCCTCCCCACAGCACATGCTCCATTTCACAGGCTCATTTATCATCCTTGCCTCCAGTAGCGGAAGTTGACCTTTACTATGTTGCTATGACATATATGGGAAAACCCACGTATGCACGGTTCAGTTTGAATCTGGCCGAACAACTGCTTTAGTTTTGCACATGAGCAAACTACTTTTCATATGCTCTGTCCAGATAAACAGAGAAAATAATCTCCATATAATTCTTTTAACGCTAGTCCAACAGAGGTATTATGCAGACTTGAAAAGTAATCAAAATGTTTGGCAAACATCTATTTTTCTATATATGATGTCGCGTCCAGGGATCCAGTCCAAAAATCTGACTGGTGGCTGGGGTATTATTAGACCCCCCAGCGAGGTGGTTGAGTTTGCCCAGGCTGAATATATGGGGAAGTAAATATTTCCATTCGTAATAATTTAAGCACATTACCCCTGTCTTCAATTATGATATTTATAGAAAGCATATTCCCCTATTTTTTTGCCACTTTAGACAGTTTAGAATCCCCCCTCCATATGTTAGTGTAGCAGATCTGTGCCAAGTACTAAATGATACCCAAAACATCTCAGAATGTGGGTTCCTAGAATCAGTGGGGCATGAAAAACAGTGATATACCAGCATATTAGGACTTCCACCATTGCATCATCTACAGTATTAGCCACATTGCAATCCCAGAAGTACCACATCTCGCCGACAGGCACGAAACTAAAGGGCAGGTTCAGGCTCAGGCATTTTTTCGCGAGAGCCACCAATGTCACCATCTTTGGACACTTCATTGTAGCAATGCATCGATCGATATTTTACTTGCAATTTACTTTCGCTATAATTGTCATTACATCACTAACATAATGGCATTTCTGGCTCTTGTGAAAAAATGGTTAGGGATTAACGTCACCATGTTGGTAGCTGGTACAACTGCATGCATTTTGTCACTCAAAGCCATTCTGTCGGTCAACTGACAGCATTTATATCCTATTGCATTGATTGATTTGCATCGTGTGTGTCAAGTACCTTCAATAATTTGTCAACCAAGAGTTTAGTATACATGCATGTGGAATATTTCTTTATCGTATTAAAGAGGTTCTAACCAATTTGAAAATAAAATGTCATATTTCTTATATTTCAACAAGAGGTAGAACAAACCTTCAACATTCAAAATAAAGGATAAAATTCAGGGGTCGCCAGGCTTCTTTTTGCATAATCTAGGAATTTATATGGTGTACTATCATAGGATGGGATTAGATAGGAATTGTATGAAAAATGCCTGTATTTTCATACAAAAACTTATAATTTCTAGAAAGTTTAAATGTTATTTTCACCAAAATGCCTCCATAGTTTTCTGGAACAAAGCTGAACCAAAAAATCTAATAAAAATGGGGGGTCACCAGGCTTTTCTTCAATACAGTAGAACGCCAACATGAAAAACTATGGTCATGAGGCCAAATTCGTTGGGGTCGCATAGCCTCATATTTGCAAATCAGATTATCCAATTCAAAAATCCTTTCACATCATTCTGTTCTCTTAAATGCTTACATTCTCCTTTTTCATAAAATTTCCTTGAAATATCACTATTTTGATCTAAAAATTGAATTTGTCTGGAACCTCCTTAACAGCTCCATCGACTCAAATGTTGTCAAAACCCAAGTCTGGTTTACAAACTACTTTTCAGTAGTACACTTGTCCCTCATTATAGCACTTTTGTTGGGGGACAAAATATTGACCACACTACAGATGAATTGCACTGTACTGAGGCTACACACCAACAGCATACATATTACAGATGTATAATGGTGGACATAACAGTGGCCGTGCTTTCTTGAAATCCACTTTATAATGGGGTATGTTATAATGAGGGACAAGTGTATTACAGTGTAGCCTCACTATATGGTGCCTCTTTTTTGCACTAAATCTGATATAAAGCAGATGTTGTAGGGTGCCTCAAATTGATAAATGTATCTTATCTCCACCCTTTTATGAGGATGAATCTGTAAGGTGACTCAAATTTGGCCCCCCAATAACTGTATCATAGAGAGGTTGCAATGCATCATGACAATACTCAACAGACCAATTAACAGCTACTTCGCACAACTATGTCTATACAGTGCTCTGTCATTTGAGTTTTGTTTTAAAAATTTTTTTATAAAACTTAATTTGATAATATATCCTCAGGTCCTCTGGTGAATGTACATGGGTAGCAAAGTAGGGGACGAGAAGTTTATGATCTATGTAATGTTAATTTTATATCGTATGTTCCTTACTAATTATCCACTACTTATAATAGCAAGTCACGATCATCACACTGACATAGGTATCATAGGCCAGAGTGTACTGCTTTGTTTTATTATTATTATTTTTTTCAAGCAACACCTTCCATCGATTAGCATCATCAGTAATATTCAACTAGTTGAAAAATAAATTTGTATTTCAAAACAGCAAAAACCTTGTACTGTAAAAGTATTATGTTTTGTTATGTGATCATATGTTAATGTCAGGATGAGGTGACAAAGTAAGATGTTATCTTAACTAAATGACCTATGAATGGGTTGTTAGCAAGGGATTTTTCCCACCAAGTGATTGATATACACTTGAAGCCTCCTGGTGAGGATTGATTTGTTGATTATTGATTTGAATCTTTGTATCTCTTATCAGTGTATGTATTTGAATGTTACTTTCAATTTTACTTTCTGTGTGATTAGTTTTTATCCCTCGGCCAGAATTCTCCTTGGGGCATTGTCATTGATCTTCGTGGTGTACATCCATTCATATGTCACAGTTTCTCATTACAACCAAATCTCAATACAGACTTTGCCTAGACTCACCAAATTTATCTCCCACATGTATAGGTTCACTCAGCAGAAGCCTTTCAAAAGTGAGGGAGATCCAGGTTTGACACCAGTGACCTTGCCCTTTTTATACGCCTGTCGTGAAACAGGGTAATACATGTATATTAGTCTACAGTCTGTCAGTCTACCATCGGTTAACTTTTTGTAAGGTGTTAATGAACCCATTGTTGCTGTTGTCACAGAGTATTTTGGAATTTGCTGAAAAGAAAATGAAGTTGTACGTTTGTGCAGTGCATTTAATTCTTGAACCTGTGTAAATGTTAAATATCGAGCATGCAATCCTGTAACCCAGCAATAAAGTGAAACTTTTGGTCAATCCAAACTAAACACAATATGGAATAAGCTCCTGCAAAATACAGAATAAGAAAGGTTACCATACAAATATTGGTAAGGGCGATTCATGTTTAGACAAATAGTTGAAAATGAATTCAAAATAATTTCCCAAATTCACCTTCTATATGAAAATAAATTTGAGAAATGGTTTAAAATTCATTGTCAACTATTCGCTAAAAATGAATCGCCATTTCTAATATGTGTATGATAACCTTTCTTTTCTGTATTTTGCAGGATCTTATTCCATATTGCGTTCAATTTGGATTGACCAAAAGTGACAGCCTAATTGTGAAGTTTCACTTCATTCTTGGGTTACAGGCTTGCAAATTCGATATTTAATATTTACACAGGTTCAGGAAATAAATGCACTGCACATACAATATCATTTTCTTCAGGCATACGCTTTTCTAGTGTTTCCAAAATACTCTGTAACAAGAACACTTGGTTCACTAACACCATAAGCTATGTGATATCTCCAGTTTCAAGTTACAGATTAATACCAAACTCGGTATACCTTAACCATGGGGCAAGGAAGAAACCCTATTCATTTTGAGGTCAAAAGGTCAAGGTCACTGGCTGAAAATCAGTAAAGTCATTAAAAAATGTTCTGTTTATTATGCTATTACTAAAGTTCACAGATGTGGATTGTGATGGTGAAGAAGAAGCCTATTGACTTGGCATAAGGATATTGTCTGCATGGTCCATTTGTCTGTACTTTTTGCTTGGTAGCACAATATCTCTTGAAGGATTATTGCCAGACAATTCATATTAACATAAATGTAACTGTCGATGTGTCAGAAGCATATTGAAGATGATAGACCTTGACCTATTTTATCAAGGTTAATTTCTAGTATTGGTGATATCCTTTGAAGAATACAACACTGTTCCTTGACCAGTGACCTGTTTACATTGTAAATAGCATACCTTCATTGCCGAGGGGTTTTCAGTGCATTGTGCAGTTTATGTTAACATTAATTTTTCGCATGCTGGATTGTTAGATTGTTTTAATTTCCCTTTTCCTTTTTTTAATACTTCCATTTTCAATGATATTTTATTGGTAGACTGAAGAGCTATTAAATGAAATAGTAAAGTGTGATAATATTTTGTGCCATTTAATAAAGTTATTCTGTGTTTATCTGCCTCACTGTGTTATTTCAAATTTGTCATGTTTATGTACCTCATTTTTCGCTTAAAGAGCTGATTCATTCACTTGGAAAATATACATGAAATAACCGCCTACAGTAGAGATGTCAAATTAGTGGTAAACGTAAATAATATTGACAGTTAATTTTCTGTGTGACTGCTTTGAAAATTACATTTTGGTGAACTGCTAATAAACTAGAGAAGGCAGCCAAGACCATACTGGATTGTTACGTCATGATATTACATGATGACATTCCAAATGTTATAGCCTTCAACGCCTGGTGCATCTAACGTCACATCGCTGGCACCATGGCACTCTTTTTGACGTCACATTATTTGCTTTTTCCACCAATCTGACAGCTCTGCCATCCAGTGTTGTTTAATGTCTAAATTCGGAATTAGTGCACTAGCTCTTTAATTATAATTTGATGTGGTATATAACACCCACAGATGCTGTTTATGAAATCAAATTTGAGCGATCTCCAGAGAATTTTTGGGGGGTTTTTTTGTTTACAGTAATTCAACCCACAACCTCTTCATGTACCCCATGTTATCCCTTTCTACGTCCACTGCTCTGAACTACCTTTTTACTCGAAATTACAATTGTAAATTGAGAACTCGTGTATTCAGCTCATTCTGGGACTGTCGACAAGCTTTGAATTTTCCCCTTTTCTTTGTACTTTGTGACAGATCTGACAGTGTTTCATCCCACATTTGCTGCTTCACTCCACGTTTCTTTGGAGATTGTTTGAAGTTGTATACTTTTGATCGAAAGATTATTGTCCAAATTCATGCAACATATGCAGCTATTGATGGACCAGAATCAGTAAGCGGATGACATCTGGTTCTGAATGGGAACCCTCCTGAAGATGAGTGACATCAATCTAGTTCACAAGATTAGATTGTAAGGTGAAAGTCGGTTTGTAGCTGCTAGCATGATATCTTGAAAGGTTATAGCCAGGTGTAACTAATTCATACCACATTTGCAGCTAGCGATGGAAGCTTAATGAATAGGGCTAACTTGACCGATTCTTGAGGTTAAAGTATATGGTACAAGTAGTGTTATTGCTGTTACAGCAGTATCTGTTGAAGAGTAGCCTTCCAATCTGCTGATCAATCATAACTATTGCCCTCGACCTGGTTTATCAAACATAGCTGACGTTTATGCTATATTAGTCATGTGTGTTCTAAGGAACAAATGTTTTTTTTAGCTTGACTCCATCCATTGTATTCATGTTGCTGTAAGTCGACTCAGATTTTGGGTTATATCGTGAGAACAGACCAGGTATATTCGAGCAATTTTTCCAGCACATCTTGGAACTGCTGAGTTTTCAGCCTCTAAAGGTGGTCAATACTTTCGTTAACCCCAAAGGCATCCGATAGAACTCAAAAAGCCCAAATAGTATTGTCAATGCTATATATTTTTCCATTCTTCCATACGGAGTGTCACCCGACGCCGGTTAAACCTTAATTCTCTCTCGTTTCCAGACGATAACGCCTGAAAAACTGAATGGATTATTTTCCAATTTGTCGGGTGTATATCTTGCCTCAAGATAGAGACCAGACAATGATATTCAAAATTACAGCAGATTTGCTCGGAACAGCTGACTTGTCAGCCTCCGAAAGGTTGTCAGTATGTTCGTTAACCCAAAAGACGTCCGTTTGAACTCAAATAGACAAAATAGCAAAGTGAACGCCCTATATTGTCGCTTTCTTCGACATTGATAGTCCCCTGACGTCTGAAGAGCTGGAGGGGACTAGAGTATTGGGTTTCGTGCTTCCATCCCTCCCACTTAGTTTCCAAACCATAACTTATGAATAACTGAAAAAAAATCTTCTAAAATTTGGTAAGTGGGTCCCTGCCTGAAGATTTCGGTTGGCCAAGTTAAAAATTCATTTCCATACAATAACTTGAAAGCCTAGACAGATTATTTCCAAATTTAAACTTGTCTTGTGGTAGACGGCTCATTCTTCAGTTTAATTGGATTGTTATTCTATAATGTTTACGATGGCGAAATGAATTACCCATCTGAGCACTATTTGCACCCCCCCACCACCCCTTTAGTTTCAAGGCAAATTAACAGTGAACTACTTCCGAAATATGTTGTAGTGTTTTGCACTAGCTGAAACGCATTGACAGCGAATGTTTTTCTTTCAGAATTTGATAACAGAAGTGGCACGAACGTATGTTTTTACATATTGCATTTTTCACGGGGCGATGTAGGCCCGTAGGGCCTAATGGTCCTGTATTGTAGTCAGAAAAAATAGAGCACCAGCTCTGTGTCTTGCTAACACAGCAAAAGATAGAGTTCTTACACGACAAGAAAGAGGTCTGAAACTTCCTTCTTTAGAGTGTCCAGGTTTCTGTGTCTTTAATGTCCGCGTATAGTTGCAGGTCTGATATGTTTAAGTTAAATTTCCATTTATCTAATTTTATGCGTGTTTTCGTTCATTTTCCAGTGGCACTACTTTCGTGCTCAAAATATGTCGTCTGCTAAACCACAGATTTTGAGAGGCGCATGTTGAGTGATTTTGTGGGACTAACTCATTCTCATTAGAAAGCGTGTTTGGGTAGTAATTTAGTATTAAATAATACCAGTATAAGTGTAATTCATTGTAGAAAACAATGGGATATTTCACTTTGCCTGTATTCATTTACATTTTCATGAAATATGTGTGTTGAGTTACAGTTTGAAATTTTCGCCATTTAAGCCTACCCCTCAAGACCCTCTGCATTATCTTTTTATAGTAAGTTTCTAAAATCCAGTGGTGGTCAAATCATTTACGTAATAATTTCCCTGTATTCAGAAATGTTTTCTTTGCATTCTGCTTCTGAAATATTCATGGAATGTTGCAAGCATTTCCCCCTGATCTACAGAAAGAGCTCTGCATATCACAGACATTCTGTGTTTGAAGCTGTAAGGTGACTGGGGAGATAACCAAATAGAACTGTAATATACTAGGGGTGTACTGACAGGAGGAGGTACATGAAACAATATGATGCCATGAGAGGATACATCCCAGCATAGCTCCAGTCCATCTAGCCAGGAGGATTTGACATTGTATCTCAATACTCATTTTTACCCCTCGGCCAATTTTGGCCATGGGGTATTGTCGTCTTGTACGTCCGTCTGTTCGTACGTCAGTACGTGAGCAAGATAGACGGAAAACGGTTCCACTGAAGAATTCCAAATTTGGTATGCTTATTCACCTAGTCAAGGACCAGAAGCCTAATGAATTGGGACCTGATTGGGTGGAAACCTTGGCGGTCATCTTTATTTTTATGCAAAATGGATAATGATCCATATCTCGGAAATCATTCAACTGTTCAATACGAAAGTTGGTATACATCATCGATACATCAAGCAACTTTCAATGAATTACCAAACCGGCTTTTCTGATTAGCTGGAAATCCTGGAGGCCATCTTTAATTTATGCAAAATCGATAATGATACATATCTCTGTTACCATTCAATTGTTTTATATGAAAGTTGGTACACATCATCAATGCATACAGATACTTTAAATCGGGACCTGATTGACTGAAAACCTCGGCGCCCATCTTTAATTTATGCAAAAACTTTAATGATATATATCTCTGATATCATTTAAGTGTTCTATACTAAACTTGGTATACAGCATCGATGTATCAAGAGACTTGCAATGAATAACCACATCAGTTCCTCTGAGTGGAGAGATGGATGGGCGGCCATCTTTAATTTATGCAAAATCATTAATGATCTCGTTCTCCGATACCGTTCAAGTGCTCGATGTAAAATTTGCTATACATCATCGATGCATCAAGAGACTTACGATAAATGACAGTTCTGGTTTCTCTGATTGGGCGGAAACCTTGGTGGCCATCTTTAATTTATGCAAAATCTTTAATGATATATATCTCTGATACCATTTCAGTGTTCTATACGAAACTTGGTATACAGCATCATTGTATCAAGTGACTTTCAATTAATAACCACATCAGTTCCTCTGAGTGGCGGGAAGGATGAGCGGCCATCTTTAATTTATGCGAAATCAGTAATGATCTCTATCTCTGATACCGTTTAAATGCTCGATGTAAAATTTGGTATACATCATTGATGCATCAAGAAACTTATGTAATGAATACCGGTTTCTCTGATTGAACGGAAACCTTGGGGGTCATTCCTAATTGCAAAATTTTTGATAATCTGTATATTTGTGATTTGACTGCTTGGTGTTCCTGACATCTTGGTTCAAATTGAATACATTATGAATGTTGTACCCAGAGCCGAGAGGTTTTCAGATGCGCAGCTTCGTATTGTTATTTACTGCTGAAGGATATGCTTTCGATTATCTGAAAAAAGTGAATTTTTTTACAAATATTGGTAACATGCAGTGAGGACGTTATTTTATCATTTCATCAGGTTGGTTTCATAATAAATGTCTTTCCCAGCGGGTTTTTTTTTTAAAATATATATATGTGTACAATTACACTAATGCACTAGAGATCCTTGTTGAGAGGAATGTGTGAGACTACAAGTATGGCTCTTCGCCATGAGATGGAACATAAAAGAGTTAGTGGAATTATTCCAACAGCCTATTTTACATTTAAATAGCCCCGTTTCAGTGCCTAAGGCTCTAGTTCGGATCTCTAGAAATCATATTGAAACTGGACACGCTGTCAAGTAAGTGTATGTGGGAGAATAGGAGTCAGCAGGGATCGGTTAGGGTGTCAACTTGAACCGCTCGTCGAGACGGTTCAGTGATGGATGGTTGGTTAGGTCACGTGACTGGCTGGGGTGGTTGTAAAACTAGGATAACACCCCCAACATGGGAAATGTGGCTCTGTCAGTATGTGGCTCGGTCAGTATGTCGGCACCTCTTCCCACTTCCATATATATGCGTTGTAATTTTTACCTGTATATGGCGAGATTCTGCTGGTGGACGTTTCGTCTCCGAGGCCCACCCCCTGTACAGACCTTTTGAAATATTCACTTTCACTTTAAAAAAAAGTGACTAACTATTTCTAGTGATGTGCTAAGGCCATGTCTAAGTATCCATTGTCTGCCCCTGGAGTATAACTCCGCAGAAGACTGACCTTGCCATTCTTTGTGGGATATATTGGCATAGACGTCATTAAATCTTACCCCCGGCATGGATATATAGACTCATGGAACACCATTTTATGAACTATCTTCCTGGATCAAACCGAATAGTCACTGAACATGTCAGTCACACGAATCGTTAGATTCTTGGTATGTGCTTTAGATTAGGTTAACCAGAATACTATACTGTGAAGTCATGTGACTCTGTCAGTATGTCGGCACCTCTTCCCACTTCCCTTATATGCGTTGTAATTTTTACCTGTATATGGCGAGATTCTGCTGGTGGACGTTTGGTCCCCGAGGCCCGCCCTCTGTACAGACCTTTTGGTCTTCGATATATGTTGGCATTGTGGGAAGTTGATGCTGGGTCGACATCGGGCCTTACAGACTAGTCTTTTGTGTTAAATGCCGTCATTTTCATCTGACGACGATACAACTCACCAATCCCCAGTGTACGAGTAGCCACAGCGACACAGCTCACCAGTTACCGATATACGAGTTGTCAGAGCATTTCCATCATAGAGCTCTAGATTTGTATCTAATACCGCTTATGCCGGTGCTAGGGGCCGTGTGGTCATGTCATTCAAGTTGCCACATGAACAGGTACAATAAAAGCGTACTTGAGATACAACACATATCACGAATCGTTAGATTCTTGGAATGTGCTTTAGAATAGGTTAACCAGAAGACTATACTGTGAAGTCATGTAACTCTGTCAGTATGTCGGCACCTCTTCCCACTTCCCTTATATGCGTTGTAATTTTTACCTGTATATGGCGAGATTCTGCTGGTGGACGTTTGGTCCCCGAGGCCCGCCCTCTGTACAGACCTTTTGGTCTTCGATATATGTTGGCATTGTGGGAAGTTGATGCTGGGTCGACATCGGGCCTTACAGACTAGTCTTTTGTGTTAAATGCCGTCATTTTCATCTGACGACGATACAACTCACCAATCCCCAGTGTACGAGTAGTCACGCTACACAGTTCACCAATTACCAATATACGAGTTGTCAGAGCATTTCCATCATAGCTCTCTAGATTTGTATCTGATACCGCTTATGCCGGTGCGAGGGGTCGTGTGGTCATGTCATCCAAGTTGCCACATGAACAGGTACAATAAAAACATTATCGTTTATGACGTAACAATAAATAGTGACAAGGTTTCCACGTAGCTGTTAGGAAAATCTGTAAAGTTATTGTTAGTGCCCTGGCTGGAAACTAAATGTCGGATGGGGCTTCTGTCCACAGGAGTTTCTGTCCACTGGAGTTTCTATCTGTGGGTTTTTTGTTAGCGGGGGCATTTGTCCTAAAAGAATGCTGAACTTTTTTCATATTGTTCATAATTTTTTTTCATAGAATAGCTTTCAATATCTGCGGACGAGGACACCTTTTGTTGTTATAATACAACTTACTTTCGTTATCGATTCATTTCATGCACACCTAATACATCTTAAAGTTGTTTCATACATTTGTTCAGAAGATACAGCAAGTAAACATGGGCTTTATTCATTGTATCATTCAGAAATAGAACAACTGTCTCCGTAAACCTATATCTTTAAGGTCCACTGATGAACCTTAGGGAAGAAAATAATGCCACGAATGGATACCAAACTCCTATTTATAGGTGTTCCCAAGGCGTGGACATTTCACAAATTACAACTGAAGCATAATTAAAGTCAAATGAGTAATTAGTAAATGGTAAATCGCGAGTAGAAAGGGTTGTGGAGATTTAAACAGGAGATGTAAACTTGCACTACATTTCCCGGCACATTACAGCTCAATCCTCCATGTGGTTATCCATCCTGTCCACTCCCTCACAGAAACATATTTTTGGTGTAATACTTTTCATGTATTATGTACATTTATGTAGATCAGGGAAAACGTTCCATGAATATTTTTAAAGTAGAATGGAAAGAAAACATTGCTGAATACAAGAAACTCTTATGTAAATGATTTGGCCACCACTGGATTTCAGAAACTTACCATAAGGAGGCCCATAACAGATAAGGTTGGAATTAAACCATGATACAGATTGACAGACAGAGAGATGGACGATGACCTGATCAGTGAAACATACACAAGGTACTTGTAAATATTACATGCTATATTGGACAGAAGTTTCATCGGCCTGCCTTCAGTAGTTCAAATGATATGAAGTCCAAACGAAAAGAAGACGTACAGATGGACGGACATATGGGGCGACAACAATTCTCCTGAGACCATTCGGGCTGTGTGGTAAAAACAAAACCAGAAAATTTGATGGCGGTCATATTTCAATTTTCGATTTTGAGATTACAAAAACAAAAACGGTCAAATTTCAATTTTCGATTTTGAGATTTCAAAAACAAAAAAGGAAATTGAACTGTGCCAGGTTACACGGACCTAATAACCATGAAAGAAAACCATCTCTTTTTTTAATATACACCTGGAAAAAAGTTAAGCACTCCCATGAACATTTACAAAGGTATATGTATTGGTCGATATCAGAGGTGTACACGCACAGTAAGATTGCAAAACTGTATGCTATCATGTAAGGTCATGTTCTGGCTACAAGAAAACACAATAATGACAGTTTTCTTTGTCATTTTAATGATACACTGTTATAAATTACCGTTGTTTCACAGTAAATGTATGTTGGAGTTTACAGTATATTCTATCGTAAACACATTAATCTGTAAATTGAACTGTGGTATTTCAGTTGACATCAACTGCAATGGGTAAACTGCGCACACACGGAACATAAAATTCTTGTTTTCTCTGAAAGGGGGTTGATAACTTTGCACACGAAACGCTCAGTTGCAGGAAATATCCGACACCTGCGTTGTACGATACAACATTTAGAGCATTATCAGAAGACGCTCTTGGACGGACGCAGCGGCTAACTTTAATTTTCGGTCAACAGTACGGAATGGTTTTGGTTTCACATTTCAAGCTATATACTACACTAACGTTCCGTCATTTAGTGTTCGACTTGTACATGCTAAGATGGGTTTTATCTGACTTGGAGTTGTATCCTATATTCGTGTAATAATTGCATTATTTACGAAGCTTGTGGTGATCGCATTTGTAAACACGAAGAGCAATGGCCATTTCGGCCTTCCAGTGACCTTCGTTGCCGCTGAACCGATAATTGTAGACAATGGTGCCACATAATTGTATTGTTTAAAGAATGTTAAAACAACGGTAATTGTAAATTACAGGGGTGCCCAAATTTTACAGTTGAATGCCTGTCAATAAACGGTAATTATAAAATATGGTGCAACATTTTACAGTTCAATGCCTGTTAAAAAACGGTAATTGTAAAATACGGTGCAACGTAATTTTACTGTTGAATGTGCTGGCACCTTTTCTGCCAGTACATTTAACTGTGAATTTACGGTGTGATTTATAACAGTGTAGCACTGGCGTACAAAAAAGTAACTGTTTGAGCTTAAAATGATACCAGTTAGAAGTATGGAGCTGGAGAGTCACCAGGCAACATGGTTTGGATATGAATGGATCAAAAAGTCATTTGTAACAAGGGCAAGTTTTCCAATTCAATATCTGGTGTATCCTCCACGCGTTTGGATAACTGCCTCTACCCGGCCTCGCATCCCCCCAGTAAATTGTCGTATCCGTTGCATAGGAAACTGTCGCCATTTCTAGTGCAAAGCTGCTTCCAACTCACGCAGATTTTGTACTGGAGGTTCACGTGCTTGTATTCGACGCCCAAGAATGTCCCAAATGTGCTCCAGATGATTCAGATCAGCACTCATGGCGGGCCAAGGAAGAGTCACTACATAATGTCACTGCACGAGAACGGTGCGGTCTAGCGTTGTCATCCATAAACACAGGTCTGGTAGCAAGAGGATGGTTATCAATATGGGGGACAACAACTGGGGCAAGGACATCCCAGCTGTACTGATCGCCATTCAGATTCCCACGTGTTGTTACCATGTCAAGCTTACAGTCATGAGAGACACAGCCCCACACCATTACTGAACCCCCACCAAAGGCAACTGTCGGTTTGATGTTTCTTGGTGTATAGGCTGTATTTGGCTGCCTCCAAACTCTCACGCATCCATCGGTTACAGGAAGAAGGAACCGGCTTTCATCCGACCAATGAATTCTTCGCCAACTCCTCAGATTCCAGCGGTGTCGTGCTATACACCAATCCATACGTACTCGTTGGTGATGATCACTCAGGAGAGGACGTTTGATGACCCTTCTGAACCGATACCTGACACTTCTTAGGCGATTCCTGACTGTCCTCGTGGAGAAGCGGCGATTTGGTAACCAGAGGTTCTTCAGAACAGTACTTGTGTCGAATGGATCTCGTCAAATTAGCCTCAGAAGTGCCTGTCTTGACGTTGTGAGGTCACCCGGGATCGTCCGGAACGTGGACGGTCCTTTACCTCATTGGTTTGCCTGTATTTCCTCACCACACCGCTGATAACTGTGTAGTGGATATTGAGTTGACGACCAATTGCTTTAAAGGACATACCGGTTGAATTCATACCAATAATTTGCCATCTCTGTGCATCTGATATCCTTCTTCGTGCCATGGTGACAGATATTGACTGAATATTGCAACCCATGCACATTAAATACCGAAATATGGGGCGTGCACAAACTGCATTTGGGAAAATTCGTGGGTTCCCTATTCCACATGCTTCCCGTGATCTTTTTTCGTGTCACTTTCCATGAAGGACGTTCCCCACCATTTGTTGGATCATCATTATTGTCATACCTGCCACCAGACACAGGCTAAACCTTAACATTAGCGTGTAATTAGTCATTTTATTAGGGGGTGCTCTAAAATCCACATCAGCCCGAAATAAATGGAAACACTGTGTATTATATGGGGCTGACAATTATTATTGTAATGCAATTCTCAAGTTTATCGAAGATGGTTGACTGCAATTTCCCTGTTATTTCAGCTGTTCTGTATTTTCAAAGTTTATTTTACTCCATTTGAAAGCTGAACAACAATTGTTGTATGGTTAAATGTGGATTATAGGGAGAAAAGGGATTATTTTTGAGTTATAATCTAAAATAAAATCTGCTCTAGGTGGCAAATTCCACCAAAACAAGTATGAGAAAATTAATTGACCGGAAATTCCACAGTACGGCGGATAACCAGCAAGTATTGCATATCAGTATACTCGAACACACTCACATGCTAACTTAAACAGAGATAAAGGAATTTGGAAAAAATCACCCCATGTGGACCACATGGAAATTCTTCCTACCGTTACCTACGTTGCCGATATCTATAGTACCATCCTGCTGGGCATTGTGAGTCGTTCAAACGGATATATGCGAATCGATGACTGGGTTCGCCTGCAGGCCTACCGGGGTTTGGGATTAATTTTGTTACGGCCTCAGTTATGCCACTTTGGCTTGAGTGAAAATCATGACTAATTTACGGGAACAAACACTGGTAGGGCATTGTCCAAACATTCTCTTTGAGATTATATATGGTTATAACAACTTTGCATTAAAGATTATTTGACCTGGTGATCAAAGAGGTGATCGCACTGCCCATTCCATTCATTTGCGATTCGCTTGCTCCTTCATTTGTGAAAGCGGGGATTTCTGAATCCGAGGTTAAAGCCTAGAATCACAATCTCATAGAATCCATAATGGTATATATAACGAAAGGATTATCACGTGGGTTTACTTACGATAAGAGGGCTTTATTTTTGCGAAGTTCAACCATCCTCAAATCAAAAGCGGCCTTGTCAAGTGTCCTCTCCTCGGTGCTGTTCAATAGTGCTGTTTCTGTGGCCCATGGCAACAAAGCGTTTACACGAATCCCCTTTGATCTTACTGCTTCTGTTGACTTAAGAAGAATAAAAAGAAGTATCTTTCAAAGTCCACTGTCACGCCGTAATGGCAGCCGTTAATTGTAACCATAAACTCACGTATATGTAATTGCGTTTGCCTTTCAATTTCAATTCCCATGAAATTATCAAGATATAAAACCATTATAAAATATATAAGCATATCTACGTATGGGAAAAAACGTGATTTTGTTAACTTTAAATATCACTGTGGCTTCAATCTACTAGTTGTTTTGGCTAGATGATAAAAGTTCTACCAGGCTACAAAAGGCAACAGATAGTGACATGTAGAGTTTTCTGATTTCACCAATATACTGAACATTTCAGAACAACGCGGTTGGAATCCAGCTGTGTGTATTATACGCCCCGGGAGCAGGAGATCATGGTTAAATTCAACATGGCGTTCACCAAGTTTACCAGAAATGTGAAGTCTCGCCATTTTTCTTTCCTGTTTTTCTGCGGGGAAAAGTGGACAAAAACTATTTATTTTAGCCAAATTATTTTCAAATTTATAATGTAGTTTTGTGAAGAAAAATTCTGACCGAAAATCGACAAAAATACGATCCAAGAGCTCTGCCACACGGGAGCTCCCACCACCACCACCACCACCGGGCGAGGTCCGCCATCTTCAGTCCGTGTCTTTTCGGTGACGGAGTGTGAACATGATAGCACATGTACTGACCTGTCTGTGGGGGTTTTCCCACAATGTCGTTCACTTCCGAGTCCCTTCGGTCACTTCCCGAAAAGACACGGAGGTGGCCGAAGAGACACGGAGGTGCCCGAAGATGTCACGGAGGTCACCGAAGATGTCACGGAGGTGCCCGAAGAGACACGGAGGTCACCGAAGATGTCACGGAGATCACCGAAGAGACACGGAGGTGCCCGAACATGATACCAGCTAGCGTGCTATAAAAGGGAAGCGGCCTGGCCGTTTCATCAGACACTCTGTCAACCACCAAGATGTTCACTTGTACTACGTGCTCGAAATCATTCACTCGTCTGCACGACTTGCGCCGCCATGAGGCTACCAAGCACGAAGGAATCGCCCGGTATAGCTGTACGATATGTACACTGTCGTCTCAGCGCCCGGATCATTTACAGCGCCACACACGTGCACGCCATGAAGTACCCAAGCGTCCATGCGAAGAATGTGGTCGGCTTTTCAAACTGACCAGTCAGTTGCTGCGACACCAACGCACACGACACCCTGTTCCGCAGCCACGTTTGCAGGTAGAAGAGCCCGGAGGCACCAATATCGAGACTGGGGAAACTCCCACCCATCGCACCAGGGCCGATCATGATATCGCCCTAATTCAACAGACAAATTCCGACGACAAGACCTTGGGCCAGATTTTGTACGACGTGGAGGGCAAAGTACACTTCGTGGACGAACCCATAAATGTTCCTAGCGATCTGTTGCACGAAGACCATCCAATGAGTGACATCTATCGGCGCCATTGGCCCATGATCCGGCACTGTTTCTACCGTCATCGCCCTATTCAAGATATCTACAATTTCCGACTGACCGACCTCGCCCGTCTACGCAGCTACGTGGAAGCCATCTTCAACGATCAAACTACGGCCTTCAAGTTGAATCTGGCGTTTGGTTATGTGCTACAGCATAAGGACACAGACCATATTTTTACCCGAGCAGTAACATCCGGGTATTTGACCAACCGTTTACCATCATTAACCGGGCGTCGCTAGAGGCGATGCTGGAGAAACTGGACACCGTGGATCCTTGGAATGGGCCCAACAACAACGCCCCAACACACAATGGGTCGTAGAGAGGGTGACCAATGTTACGTTTTTCGTTACCAAGCTGACCGACCACCCCCATCGGCTGAATGCGTCACTCATGCACTGGTGAATACCATAACATGCCGTACATACTCTATATGTCTACATGCTGATCGTTGACGGTACGGAGGTGACCGAAGAGACACGGAGATGACCGAAGATGTCACGGAGGTCACCGAAGAGACACGGAGGTGACCGAAGATGTCACGGAGGTCACCGAAGAGACACGGAGATCCATCCGGGTTTACACGGGAACAGCCGGGTAGTTACGGAGGTGACCGAAGAGACACGGAGGTGACCGAAGATGTCACGGAGGTGCCCGAAGAGACACACCGAGACACGGAGGTTACCGAAGATGTCACGGAGGTCACCGAAGAGACACGGAGGTGACCGAAGATGTCACGGAGGTTACCGAAGAGACACGGAGGTGCCCGAAGAGTCACGGACGTCACCGAAAAGACACGGAGGTGACCGAAGAGACACGAAGGTTGCCGAAAAGACACGAATGTCACGGAAAAACGTATAAAAGTGGGAATTTTTACGGCATTCATCATTTCCAGATCCACAACCGATATGTTCTCTTGCACAACTTGCCAGAAGCTGTTTACTCGTCTAGATAATTTATGACGCCACGAGGCCTCCACCCACAACGATGCTCGGTATACTTGTACAACCTGCGCACGGTCATTCAATCGGGAGGATCATTTACTGCGCCACGAACGCTCATTCCACGAGGGCGCGACGGAACAATGTAACGGTTGTGGTCAACTCTTCAAACGACCCAGTCAGTTAAGACAGCACCAACGTTTGATTCATAGTCCATCACCACGGTATGAGCGACAACTTTCCACTAAAGAGGCACCCATGAGGGTCAGACCTAGTGAAGATGAGCCCGGGGAGACGAATGCCACTGGTGATGCGATCACGGAGAGCCCGTCTATACCCACAGTTCAGAAGAGCCTAGATATCCAGCCGGTCACTAGCATTACTGTTCCCAGTCATACGCCTGACAACAACGAACATTTTCTGGAAGATGCGGTGGATGTTCCCAACGATCTCTTACAGGACGCCCATTCAGTGAGTGACATCTATCAGCGCCATTGGCCCATGATACGGCACTGTTTCCACCGTCATCGCCCTATTCAAGATATCTACAATTTCCGACTGACTGACCTCACCCGTCTACGCAACTACGTGGAAGCCATCTTCAATGACCAAGCTACGTCCTTCAAATTAAATCTGGCGTTTGGTTATGTACTGCAGCATAAGGAGACAGATCAAGTCCGATATTTTTATCCGAGCAGTAACATCCGGGTATTTGACCAACCGTTTACCATCATTAACCGGGCGTCGCTAGAGACGATGCTGGAGAAACTGGACACCGTGGATCCCTTGGAATGGGCCCAACAACAACGCCCCAACACCAAGTGGACAGTTGAGAGGGTGACAAATGTTACGTTCTTCGTGACCAAATTACGGAATCTTCCCATCGGGTGAATGTATTCACCCATGCACTGATAGATACTCAGAATGCACAAACAACTATCTGAGGATATGTTGCCTCAACGGTATCCTGGGCTGCCCGACGATGATTAGAATAAACGGTTCAAAGCGAACATGACCGAAGATGGAACTTTCCGAAATGGAGACTTCTGATTGGACAAGAATACATCTAACCGACAGGAACGAATATGACAGATGCAAATGGTGACCTCTGATTGGACAAGAGTATTCTTGAATTGTAAATATACCCAACGCGGCTCCCCCAGCGTGGGTATGATGTAACATTGGGGAGAATAAACTATATGAAAAAACTTCTTGTTGTTGTTGTTCTCTCATGTCTCATCCTTGTTGTTGTTGTTGTTGTACTCTCTCCGGTCTGTTAAGGCGTAACGACGGACGTCACTGCATTTCGAAGAATGAGTGACTTTTCCATGGAATATCTAGAAAATCAGAGCTTCTGAGCTATTTCACCAGGGCGTTGAAGCATCGAGCTTGGTGGTGGCGGGCGTTGCTACAAGATGACACCTCACACGACGCATTCGGACCAAGGATGATCCATCTCTACACGAAATACCTTCCTTCACTGCCCCAAAATACCCGCTTTCGCTACTACTCGTATTGATGACGTCACCAATGACGTCACAGATGCTGCGGACATGCCTCAAATCGGGGTGTACACCCCGAGAGCTACAACATGACACCTCCCACGACGCATTCGGGCCAAGGATGGTCCATCTCTACACCAAATACCATCCTTCATTGCCCCAAAATGCCCACTTTCGCTACTACTCGTACTGATGACGTCATCAATGACGTCACAGATGACGTGAACATCCCTCAAATCGGGATGTGCCCCCGAAAGCTACAAGATGACACCTCCCACGACGCATTCGGACCAAGGATGATAAAATAAAATGCCCACTTTCGCTACTACTCGTACTGATGACGTCACCGATGACGTCACAGGTGACGTGGAAAGCCCCCAAATCGGGATCTACATCCCGAGAGCTACAAAATGACACTTCCCAGGACGCATTCGGACCAAGGATGGTCCATCTCTACCCCAAATACCTTCTTGTACTGCCCCAAAATGGCAACTTTACTTACTACAACCAACTGCGCATGCGCAGATTGACGAGACTTGCACTTAAAAACACACCATTCTGACTCTACCTCCCACAAGCTTCACTTTGATACCTCCCACGACCCATTCAGACCCATAGCGGTCCATCTCTACCTCAAACACACCCCACGTACCCCCCCAAAATGCCTGCTTTCTATACTACGGCCAAACTGCGCATGCGCAAAATATTGAAAACGGACGAACCATTAGTGTAGTCGGATGCTCCTCCGCGAGAGCTTCAAAACAAGACCTCATACGACACCATAGGATCATTAGGGGCTCACCTAGACCCCAAAACGTCAACCCAGTATGGGCCATGCAGTATATACCTAGCCCAATCTGATTAAAACTCAGACTTAATAAACCGCTCCTCTATCGGACATGTCGCTTAATCAGCGACATGTCCGATAGAGGAGCGGTTTATTAAGTCTGAGTTTTAATCAGATTGATACCTAGCCATGCCGTATATACCTATGGGCTTACCCAGGCCTCGGTGAACTTTTTCCAAAAATTTCACCCTTTCGTTTCGAACCCCTTCCCAGCGTGTTCTAAATGACGAGACGTGAAAAACAAATGCAAACAACCCATTTCACAATGAACGTATGTGAATTTCCCAGGTTGAACCTATACCCCCATATATATATAGTATGGAGCTATATGAGCCTATCTACAGACATACCCGGTTCTTTCCCAAAAATTTGACCGTTTCGCTTCGAAACCCTTCCCATCGTGTTCTAAATGACGAGACGTGAAAAACAAATCCAAACAACCCATATCACAATGAACGTGTGTGAATTTCCCAGGTTGAACCTATACCCCCATATAGCCAGTATGGAGGGACTATATGGTACTTTTCCAAAAATTTCACCGTTGCGCTCCGAGACCCTTCCCATCGTGTTCTAAATGACGAGACGTGAAAAACAAATCCAAACAACCCATATCACAATGAACGTGTGTGAATTTCCCAGGTTGAACCTATACCCCCACATAGCCAGTATAGGACTATGCAGACCTCGGTGACTTTTCCCCAAAATTTCACCGATTCGCTCCGGGACCCCTCCCATTGTGTTTTTCTCTGCGAAACGAGAAAAACGAGACCCCACAACCCATAGTAACACCCACAAAAAAAAATTGACCACCCCTCCCCCCATATAGCCAGTATGAGCCTATATACAGACCTCGGTGACTTTCCCCAAAAATTTCACCGATTCGCTCCGGGACCCCTCCCATTGTGTTTTTCTCGGCGAGACGAGAAAAACGAGACCCCACAACCCATAGTAAAGCCCACAAAATAAATTGACCACCCCTCCCCCATATAGCCAGTACGAGCCTATATACAGACCTCGGTGACTTTTCCCAAAAATTTCACCGATTCGCTCCGGGACCCTTCCCATTGTCATTTTGGTGAGACGAGAAAAACGAGACCCCACAAGCCATAGTAGAGCCCACGAAAACAATTGACCATCCCCATACCCCATACAGGCATTTCCCCTTATATTGTATAATACAGACCCCTATTGTAGGGGTAAAGTCCGTGTTCCGCTTTTCATAGTTTCGGGAAAAAATCCTAATTTTACATGCACCCACCCCATTGACTTGATAGGCAGGCCCCGATAAGCCCGGGGACCGATATTAGCCCTTTTGGCTAGAGCTGATAGGGGTTTTTCCCTATTTTGGGGTACAGTCCGTGTTCCGCTTTTTATATTTTGGGAAAAAAATCCTAATTTTACATGCACCCACCCCATCGACTTGATAGGCAGGACCCGATAAGCCCGGGGACCGATATTAGCCCTTTTGGCTAGGGTTGATAGGGGTTTTCCCCTATTTTAGGGGTAAAGTCCGTGTTCCGCTTTTTATAGTTTGGGGAAAAAATCCTAATTTTACATGCACCCACCCCATTGACTTGATAGGCAGGTCCCAATAAGCCCGGGGACCGATATTAGCCCTTTTGGCTAGGGTTGATAGGTGTTTTCCTCTATTTTAGGGGTAACGTCCGTGTTCCGCTTTTTATAGTTTCGGAAAAAAATCCTAATTTTACATACACCCACCCATGACTGGATGCCCCTTCACGAATGCTTCACTTTGATACCTCACTCGACCCAATCGGACCATGCAGCGTATTTGGAGTCTGGGGACTACTTTTTCTCCGCGGAAGCTTCTTCCCGCGACCGCATCACCGCCAGACCGCATCACCGCGGATGAATACATTCCCTGCAACAATTGGAACTCTCCTGTGTTGGAGGTAGCTTTTTGGTCATTCTGCCGGAACTATAGTGACCTTGACCTCTATGATTTCCCCGTGACCTCCCCAATATGCAAAATTTTGAGGTCAATATGCGGGTTAATACGCGCTATATACTACTATTGTGTCTTTCATGAAACAGGAAGATGACCAAGGTGACGCCCCATCTATATTGAGGGTAGTACAGCCTGTGGGCAAGACACCTGAATATGTTAATATGTTATATTTGTCATCATGGAGATCAGGCACAGTATTGGTTC
>JAVTVY010048464.1:0-23490 GCA_036873755.1 Hanleya hanleyi | reverse complement strand
GGCGTGATATTTCATTTTGGCACTCCAAACCGCACCTCATGGGAACAAATACCTCACTAAACAGGGGCGTCGTTAGGGGGGGGGGGTCGTCCGGTGCGAACGACCCCCCTTGGACGCGCCAAAAAAAAAGAAGAAAAAGCAAAAAAACAGAGAAAACAAAAACAGAAACAAAACAACAAAAAAGCAAAAGGGAAAAGAAAGAAATAAAAAATGTCCGTCTCCAGGCTCGTATGCTCCATTCCAGTAGTGACACGTCAGTTCGCTCAACAATGGGTTTACCACGACTTATGGTAATAAAGTGGATTATATGAAAGAGCTGTAGCTCTGTTCATGAGACTCCACCCTTGACGGATACTGCAGGGGAACCCTCGACGGATAAAGCAGGCGAATTTACTATTCAATTAATCATTAACACTAACTCGTGTGTTTTCCCCCTTCTGCTCGATGCGTGTGGATTTGATAACGAAGCATCGGCAGCCTCGGTCTACCGTTGGCGAAGTGAAAAACGGGCAATAAACTGAAAGCTGTATATGTATAAGCTTTGCTGAAGGCTATACTACATTCGTGATATTTCATTTCCGGAAAATATTTCAGTTTAATTTTTTTTCTAGTCAGTATTTTACCATGGCCGCGTTTTAATGAGTGATATTAGTTTCATTTTTCTAGTCAGTATTTCAGCATCCCTAACTGACCATGTCCCCACATAAAAATTACAGATAGAGTGCCAGGACGTGTAGTGGTGTGTTATAGGCCCGTTTTGTTTGTGTCAAACCAGGAAGTCAAATGAAGTCCGGCATATTCTTCAATATCGATGCGGGTTTATGCGAAACAAATGTGAAAATAGAAATCTATATACATTGTGTTCAGGTTTGTTTCCGCGAAAACGGATAAAACGCATCTCCGGCAACCGGAGCTTCCGGGGCCTAGGCGGCCTCTGGACCCTCGCCTGTCAGGCTGTGACGATCGCTCATTTTAGCTTTGTGTAAATGAATCGCTATCATATTGGTTCTAATGTTCCATGATGTAAAGGTCATCGGTTTTTTATGTGTTCTTTTTATGTGATAAATATAACTAAACAGTCAAATGAATTCAGGCATGAAATATGATTTTTTCAATATCGATGAGTGCTTATAAATGCGAAATATACGTGAAAATAGAACCATAAATCTGCATACATT
Source organism: Hanleya hanleyi (assembly GCA_036873755.1). Classification (NCBI taxonomy): domain Eukaryota; kingdom Metazoa; phylum Mollusca; class Polyplacophora; order Lepidopleurida; family Hanleyidae; genus Hanleya; species Hanleya hanleyi. Next base: position 22,312 of record JAVTVY010048464.1, on the reverse strand, counting down.
ACGTTCGAATTTATTTCTGGGAAAACTCTTAGAACGCGTCTCTGGAGATCTGGAACTTCGGAGCTTCCGGGGCCTAAACGGCTCGTGGACCCTCGCCTGTTGGGCTGTGAGGATTTCCTTGTTTTATTTTTGTGTGAATGAATCGTATCTGTAGGCATATTGGTTTCCCTCCCAAGAAATATAAGTCATCGTTTTGTATGTTTTAAATATAACTAGAACGTGAACTGGATGAAGGCATGAGGTGCAATGTTTTCAATATCGATGTATGCTTATAATTGCGAAAAAAAATTCGTAACTAGAGCCTATGGGCTTTAATGAGATCTGATAGCTGGGTTATTGGGGGATAAGTTTGTAATGAAATAAAAGCACAATTATATATTTAATTTCAAGTTAGGCACAGATGGCACCAGGCACGAATGTATGTGGCTAAAACGCAATCACAAGTTACATCCTGTGACAAGGTATATGAAGGGCCGTTCGCGCCATAAACGCATCCTTTAAACGTTTTAACTTCTTAAACGTTTAAAAATTGTAAAGCTTTAAAAAGTTTAAACGTTTAAAATTGAACCAACCAATCAGATGTTATGAACTGACATTTTCCTGTAAAAAAGTCAACGTTTCCAGTTGTAAATTCGCAACTTCAGATGTTTCCTATCAAAAGAAAAATTCGGTCTTTTAAAGGTTTCCAGTTAAAAGGATAACATTTCCGGTTGTGATCGTCCAATCAGATTTTTTATTTGGGCCGCGTGTATTCCAACATCTACACCAACACGTGCAAATCTCCACTGGCAAACGTTTCCGGTATGTAATGTATTTTAACCAATGAAAACCGTTCTTACAAATTAGGTTTTGGAGAATATCTTTGGCACCTGGACAATTTGCGCAGGACATGATGCACGGTGGGCATGAGGAATACAATATGTGCGAATATTTGTAAGGGTTATTTTGATTGGTTCAAACAGACTACATAGCGGAAACGTTTTGCCAGTGGACACGTGTTGATGTTGAGGTTTGAACATACGCGGCAGCAATAAAAACATCTGACTGGACGATCACAACCGGTAACGATTTCCCGGAAACAGTCTCGAATATTACCACTGGGAACGTTTGCCTTTTAACAGAAAACGTCTAAAGTATTGGACGTTACAACAGCAAATGTTTGCTTTTGGACAGGAAAGGTCTTCCAAATGTCAATTCATGACATCTGATTGGTTGGTGCAAGTTAAATTTATTAAACGTTCGGATTTATGGCGTGAACGGCCCTTCTTGAAAGGTACCGACATAATGAAGTTGAACATACCAAAGAAAGGCAGTCCTAGGATAAAAGTAGCTTCGAAAATGGAAGCCGAAATATAGAATATTATATCACAATGACTTCCATTTTCGGAGTTACTTTTATCGTAGTTTATGTGAAATTGATCTGTGGGAACAATGAAAGGTAGTCCTATAATGAGGGAAGTTGCACACGTTACGCTAACCATGTGTTACCCAATTATTTCCGTCCAATTAGACACTACAGTAGGTGCTCATCCAACCTTGACTCAACCAAAATAGCTGAATTGTGCTCTTAAATTCCTCCAATACGTCAGTTCGGGATTCCAGATGAACACCATGACCACCATGTTAATTTAACCAGCATAAAGAAAGTGGGGCACCGACATTATCCCCCAGCGACATTTTCCCCCGCGACATTTTCCCCACCGACATTTTCCCCCACGACATTTTCCCCAGGCGACATTTTCCCCCAGCGACATTTTCCCCCCCCTAATATTACGTGCTGTAATAATTACGATCTGCCAACAATCGCAGTCGCGGTCATTTCCTCACCTTGAATTTTTTTTTACGTTTGCACGTAGGAGAGTTCTAGGAATTCAAGGGAGATTGCTTTTTAGTTGAAGGATGAAGACAATTGGGCAAATGAAACAATAGTTCTGGAACACTTATCATGGGATTACAGATTAATCAATGAGCAGGAGCAGTAAGATGAAGACAATTGGGCGAGTGAAACAATGGTAGGCTAGATGACTTACCATAGGATTACGGATTAATCACTCAGTCAGCTTCGTGCCAAGAAATAAATAACAGCCAGAAAACAGAACATAAGAGCGTGATATTGATAATCTATTCTTATTTATTTTGCCTGAAAAGAAGGCACGTCTGCCGATGTTTAACTAAAAAGTAATCTCCCTTGAATTCCTAGAACTCTCCTCAAGGTGAGGAAATGACCGCGACTGCGATTGTTGGCAGATCGTAATTATTACAGCACGTAATATTAGGGTGGGGAAAATGTCGCTGGGGGGAAATGTCGCCTGGGGATATTGTCGTGGGGGAAAATGTCGGTGGGGAAAATGTCGCGGGGGAAAATGTCGCTGGGGGATAATGTCACGGACTCAAAGAAAGTAATATGATACCTTCTTTAACATGGTATTGTTGGTGTTGCGTTGAAACTGCAAATTGAGCTGTTGAGAATTCAATGGAAAAGAGGGCCAGTGTAATGTAGTCTAGGCCTAAATACCCACAGGGGATTAAGGTCAGTTTGTACAGAACATACATGTACCTAGGGGTAAATAAGAGAGATTATACCTAGGGGTAAATAGAGATTGATTTAGTGTTATGAGTGAGAAGGGCTGGACATCAAGGTTGATGATGGTTATGTCACAAGTTAGGATAAGACAAGACATGTATTACACTTTCTGGATATCCCACAGGTTGACTGGTGGAGTACAAGATAGGAAAGGATTATAAGATATGTTACAGCTTGCTCTTGTGAGAAAAGCAAACAGTGGCCTGCAAAGGTGATAATGAGACAATGGTGGCCAGGTTGGCTGCTATGGTAGAGCATCTCTCACATATACACCTAACCAGCTAAACTGTATAATTTCTCAGCAGAGTCCAAGCTTTGGTAAAGTGACGATACCAGTCTGCCATACTTTAGAGCGTATTAATCTCATATTTTGCGGGAAAACAATGAACAGAGTACTATTTAATGTAGATAAGGGATCAAATATATGCCAAGTGACTATTAGTGACTAAATATAGACATACAAAAGCCTTTCAACCACTAAGGATCCCCAAAACTCATCTCTGTGGAACTATTTTCATGCAGCGTAAGGCTATCCCGTGAGTCGGTTTGCACTTTTGTTCATTTCCCTACAGCATTCTAAAGAGCCTCTGGCTAACGCCAGATCTCAAAAATAGAATCATCAATTTTATTTCCGGGAAAACGTTCAGAACGCATCTCCGGCTATCTAGGACCCCGGAGCTTCCGGGGCCTAGGCGGCCTGTTGGGCTGTGATAGTGGTCCCCCACTTTCAATCACGTTCCGACGCCACTGGGTTAGCCTACGAGGTATATAGGCCCAAAGCATTATTATTGTGTTTACAAGATGACAAGAGAATAAAATATAATACTGATATTTGACAAATGACGTGTTAGTTTAATTGTTGGAAATCGCTCAGAATGCATCTCAGGCCATCTAAGGTCTCAGAGCTGTATAATATCACCCTAAATCTGCATACATTATGTTCAGATTTGATTCCGGGAAAACGCTTAGAACGCATCTCCGGCGATCTAGGACCCCGGAGCTTCCGGGGCCTAGGCGGCCCCTGGACCCTCGCCTAAAGTGCTATAATAATCGACCCCCTTTGAAAAATCCTATAGCGACGCCCATGCTAAACCGCATCGGGTCCTTTGCTTCTCATACTATTATTCAATGAGTTACTATAGCTGTCACAATCAGCCATTGCCAACTATAGGCCTACACGTTTATATAAAGCACGCTAAGCAGCACATTGCTAAACATCCGAGTGTTATTGGATATCGGACTACATGGTTACAAATGCAATCTGCCTAATCTGACAAACACATTGCTGAGCGTGCAAAAAATATTCGAATGACTGTCATTAACCATTGACGTCTCGTAGCAAGTCTCTTGTGTAGCAATCCCATTGCTAAACTTTCATACATAACATCGAAGAGTGCATGAATATAATGTACGCGTCTCCAAGTTTACAAGCACATTACTAAATGCCCATCCATAATATTCACACGGGTTACCATATCTGCCACACTGAACCATTGTCGACTTGAGGTGATTTTATATAATACATACACGTTGATCAACGTGGAGGCATAATATTCAAATGAGTTACTACAGCTGTCACATTCATTCATTGGCGAGTCTACATAATACTATTTAACAAACACATTACTAAGCGTTCAACCATGATATTGAAATGGTCGAGTTACCATGCACAGTTGTCAACATAAGAGAGCGGAGACTTATATGGCGAGTCTACATGTATATAATGAACACGCCTCCAAGATAACAAAGATATTGCTCAACGTCCAAGCGTGACATTCAGAGTTCATAAAACTGTGCACAATCATAGCGTACCCCTGTCCGAAACAACAAACATGCACATTGATACACATTCAAACATAATATTGAAATGAGTACTATGCACAGCTGTCACAATTAACTATATTGGCGTCTTGGAGCGAGTTTATATCATTCACCAAGCTGAAAATCGCATTGGTAAACGTTCAATTATAATATTTAGTCAGTTAAAGCAACTGTCACAAACTTTGGTCACTTGAAGGTAGTTAATATAATAGAGATCTCCAAGTTACATCGCCAATACACTAATAAACATTCAACCAATATTGTTCATGTGATGCACGTCTGTCCGTTATGGGTTAGGAAAGCTGTCACAATAAATCATTGTCAACTTGGAGTGTCTCCAACCGTATATATAATCCACGCGTCTCCAAGCTAACAATCACAGTGCTAAACATTCAACCATCATTCTCAATGAGTTATCACATCTGTCACAGCCAGCAATTGTGAGTGTAATGCAGGTTGACGTCTCTAAATAGCGTAAACACTCCCCAAAATCATATATGTCAGAGTACGTCTCAATTTATGCTTGACGTAGAGTTTGGATCATACGTGGGATTATCGCCAGAATATTAGAATGTGAAGTGTCAGCACATTTATTAAATGTCATATGTACATGTACCGGTAATTAATTGTTCGTTCGACCTGCACAAGTTGGCGTGAAAAACATACATATGGTACTTTCACGGCATGAAGTCGGTCCCGGTCCCTGATAGAGACCTTACTTGTCGTCATTTCGAACAAAATTACGTCACAGGAAAAGCTTTGTTCACTGAGTGAATATAACGTAACATTTATGTGGTGAAGGGGCCTACATGACTTTCCGTAAAATACCACGTGACGGCGAGTGGACCATCGAGCACCAATGTTCATGTGATAAATGATAGCAGAAGTTTATTAACGCTTCTGAAGATAGTAATCGGTTTCAGTTTATTGGCATAAGAGTCAGAGAATGTGATAAATGATAGCAGAAGTTTATTAACGCTTCTGAAGATAGTAATCGGTTTCAGTTTATTGGCATAAGAATCAGCGTAGCTGTTTTCATCTTAGCACAAATAATATACATATATACATTAAGGGGATAAAACAAAATATAGTTAAACAACAAAATATGGATAAAAACAAATGAAAACATCACATACTATTATTGCTTTGGTTATGATAGAGTATGTGCATCACTAAGATATTAAAACGGTTCTACGTGACTTAAAATATGATTTTTACAATGTCGTTTAAAAGTTTGAATTGTTCCACAGCTCTGGATCTCATTTGGGAGGCTGTTCCAACACAATGCCCCAAGATGGGTCAATGAATTTTTGAAACAATTTCCTCGAAAGAGGCCGTTTACAGCATTTCTGGTGTTGTGAGGGTGAACATCCGAAGCAAGTTTGAAGCAATTTTGTAAGTGAACAGGCATTTCCTTGTTCAAAGTTTTCCAAACAAGTACACATCTATTAAAATAAAAACGCTGTTTCACACTTAACCATTTACATTCTCGTAACATATCAACTCGGTGAGTTCGAGCATCACATTGCAATATAATCCTCATAGCTCTATTTTGTATCCTTTGCAATCTACCAATATCACTAACATTTGCAACACAATAGACTGTGGAACAAAAATCCAAGTGTGGTAGGACAATGGTGTTATAGAGAGTAAATTTGGCATCCTTCGGAATAAAAGACCCGACTCTTTTCAGGACCCCAATACTCCTATTGAGTTTTTTGACTGTGTAGTTAACATGGTCACTAAATCTTAAGCAGTCATCAATTTTGACACCTAGATATTTAATATTTTCACATTGAGAAATGGTATTATCACAAAGGGTCAGTTCCAGGTTCGTATCCATATTTCTTTTCTTAGATTGTGTGCCGATCAACATAGCATTCGTTTTCTCGAAATGTAGGCTTAATCTATTTGCACGTAGCCACGTGTACACATTAGACAGATCCAGCTGGATTTTTGCTTTGACAATTGTAATGTTTGAGTTAGCATAATAAATGGCTGCATCATCAGCGTACAGATTAGATTCACAGTTTTTTTTTGATTGAAATTGTAGTTTAAGGGCCGCTTCCCATTCGGATTTCGCGGCCCATCAACTCAATGTTTTATTTGGATTTCGCGGTACATTTCTTTGTTTTCTTTTAATATCTTTTTCAGCGCTAAATATATAAATAAATAAATAAATAAATAAATAAATAAATGAATAAATAATAAATAACAATGATAGATTAGCAGGAGATGTAAATAGAAGTAAATAAGAGTCGCTATGTACAAGTTCGTAAGTCTCTTTCGGGTTTTTTGGGTTAAGCTATACTAGTAAATATGAGTTCACTGTTGGTCTAATCGCGTGGATGATTCCTTTGTCTTGGTACCCCTTTGTACGCACAAAGCCGTCCAGAAACAAGTGAGAAATGACTACATTGTAGTCAAAACCTGCGGCAGTGGCAATAACAGTGAAAGACATATCAGCGGAGGTAGTGGTAATTGTAGAAAAAAAGCGCCATCTGCAAGTGTTTTCATGCCAAGGGAAGTAATTTTCAACTTCTAACCCACAATTGCAGGAACTGACTAATAGATTTGACACAATATATATATATTCGCTTTCCTCGTTCAAAATCCGACGATGTTGACTGGTCCGTGCCGTCTATACTGAATTGACAGACGAAGTCACAATAATCGCTTTGGCAATGTCTTGGTACAAGTATCGTGAATTCCAAGTTTCAAAACATTCCGTTCAGCCGTTGATTTTTGCAAATCAAAAAGGCTTTCAAATATTTGGAAATCCAAACAAATTTCAAGGATTTAATCATAGCGCGAACATCTACGCTCTTCAGTCTCCCTTCTCGCTTACTTTGCCGAGCAAAATGGAAAATTTATATTTCCGTCAAAGTTAATTTTCAATGAATTTATTATCAGGTCTATCACTTTGATCTGTGAAACTATGGAATGGGGTTGAAGGCTTTATCGAACTGTTCAAGAGGCATAATGACATTTTTCACGATTCAAATTGAGGCCTGTGACAGTCTTGATATTCGATTAGAATAATAAATTAAGTTTCTGCATTTATGTGCGTTATCATCTGCAAACTAAATACGGTACCTTGACACTCTTTTCCATGCAGCAAGCCAATATCAATACATGGTTTGCTCCTTCTATACAAATGATTACCTATTTCATCCTTAGGAGATATCACCTCATCCGACATGTTTGGTCAAGCCTTTTCGAAGGTTGATAATTTTATTAAATTTTTTTTTAAGTCAAATTCTGCAAATAAGAAACATTTCTTGCCAGTATCTATGGATATCGCCCTATAATCAATTCGCGAATATGTTTGTCATTAAGTCATTCGGGAGGTGATTTAAGTGCGAAATTTCAGGGTTAGTTCACTAAACAAGGTCTGTGTGTATAAGAGAATCATGTCGAATTCTCGTTATTATCTTTTGGTACATCAAATTATTGCATTCGCGAAAATGACTTCCAAGTCAATATGAAAGGTATCAAAATAAATTTAAAAAACTCTCAAGGAAATCAAGGTCCTAGCTTTTGACAACGAGATCAAATAGATCGCTTTTATGGTCAGTATCTGCTAATATATGACGTAATTTCATTCGTAAAACTGATTGACAAAGTAACGTAAATTGTGAAGTGTAGAACCAGTAAGTTCTAGCAGAAATGGGCTCTGACTTGAGAGAATGATGTCAAATGCAACATGTTTCTGCCCGTTGTCTGCTGATACACATAAGTATTGATTTTACGGAAGTGATTAATGCAATTCTAAAGGGATTATGAGTGCGGAAGAGGACGAGAACATCAATACCAGCGAAGCAAGGCCCTGGCTTGCGAGAATGAGGATAGAGGGACTGTGTTCCGAAAGAGGATCATTCGAAATAGCTATGTGCCAAATTTCATGCTTGTAACCGAAAGTACACAATATAACTACGATGTACTGTTCGCGCATAGGGTTGTCGGACTCATTAAGTACTACATAGTCATTTATGTATTATAAAACCGTTTGCGCATAAAGTCAGTTTTGAGTATTATCAATGAGTCGGTATAGCTAAGACATTGACAACGAGGTCAAATAGATCGCTTTTATGGTCAGTATCTGCTAATATATGACGTAATTTCATTCGTAAAACTGATTGACAAAGTAACGTAAATTGTGAAGTGTAGAACCAGTAAGTTCTAGCAGAAATGGGCTCTGACTTGAGAGAATGATGTCAAATGCAACATGTTTCTGCCCGTTGTCTGCTGATACACATAAGTATTGATTTTACGGAAGTGATTAATGCAATTCTAAAGGGATTATGAGTGCGGAAGAGGACGAGAACATCAATACCAGCGAAGCAAGGCCCTGGCTTGCGAGAATGAGGATAGAGGGACTGGTTCCGAAAGAGGATCATTCGAAATAGCTATGTGCCAAATTTCATGCTTGTAACCGAAAGTACACAATATAACTATGATGTACTGTTCGCGCATAGGGTTGTCGGACTCATTAAATAGTACATAGTCATTTATGTATTATAAAACCGTTTGCGCATAAAGTCAGTTTTGAGTATTATCAATGAGTCGGTATAGCTAAGACATTAAGTGCAAGTCCAGGGATTGGAGGGGCATTGTTTCGATTCCCACAGAGGGTTAAGTTATTCTTCCTTTCAAAACATATTTCCATATATGCGAATTGCTTGGGGGTAAAGTTAAACATCTTTATTCGGTGAAAGTTGCTGAGTTGTTCCGCTTACTTCTGAAACGTAATTGTTGCGTTTGTTTTTATGATGCATGATCTATAATTTGATACCAAGTATTATTCAATGTTAATCATAATGATAATGCGTTACTTGTTATGCTTCTTCGCCAATTTGTGTTTTATCTAGATTGGGTAGATAAAATGATTACTAGAAGTAGTGAACTTATTTTTCTACTTTCTAAGACAGTCGCCTGGGACTGTATGCAAATTAGCTGAACCACCGACAAGGTTGCGGCTCATCTTCTTTGGTATATAAGAAATCCAAGGATCTTAAATTGTGTATACATCTGCATACTGTTCAATGAAAATGGTAATATCTGAAGACAGTGACTGATGTGACGACCGACAGCTTTAAAGCGACTGACGTAAGAGAATTGAAGTCTGAACGGAAATCAACGAAGCAATAATTCATTCCACCGAATATAGTTGCAAATGAATTCAAACGCGCTTGAAGACAGTGGTGTCATGTGAGATCGGAGGTTGAAAAGAAAAGTGTGGCAGAGATCACACTCTCTTAGCGCATGCGCATTTCAAAAAGTCACAAGAACAAGAACAACAAGAAGAAGAACAACAACGCGAGCCTCCCGTAGACCTGCGTGCCGCAGGTAAAAACTGGGAGAACCATGGGTGTCTTCAGGATTTTTCGAATCGACTTCCCTAACGACGCCCTTGGGAACAGGGTGGGTTCTTCCAGAAATCTGTGCCTGTAACAATTGCTTGGAGTGTGTATTGGGGCACAGGACGGCAGGTCTACGTCCTATATTGTGTGAAAGTCAAAGGATGATATGTGTTGAGGCGTCATTTCGGTGTCATATATGGGGTAGCATGTCTGTGTGGTTTAGGATTTGGTATTCTGGTTGCTCAGTTCGGTGGAGTAGCCTGTCTAGCGTGGTACAGGGTCGAGTATTCTGGACGTTCTTGTCCGACGATGATGATCTTCATGCATGTTTATCTCCATTTGGTGCTGTTTCATAATATTTGTCGTGATCGGTGTTCTGTTTCATGGCTGGTCTTACTCGTCTGTGGTCTTCAGTGTGCTGTGCCTGTATTACAAAGAATAGAAGGGTTTGTAGTTTCTTGTTTTCTGGTGTTATTTTTTGCCATCGACTGGCACTATCGTGATCTAAGTCACACATGATCAATATCAATAAATAATTAGGTACTAAATATTATAAATAAAAATATTATTATAGTTAAAGCCGATTGTGAATGCTTCATATAACCTCCAGTCTTCTGCCCCTACATGAAGACCGGACGGTTAACATTCGTTAACGAGGGTTGGAAATAAGGGAACACAATTTGGTCGGAGCTCGTTATTAGGAGCTTTTAATTTGATCAGTGAATTTGTCTATGTTATTGCTATGGCATTTTGATTGGTTAGTGTCCAAATTTGATCAGTCATTTCTGATCACTGGCCCTTATTTCCGCCCCTGTAAAATAGTTTTGACTCTAAGCGTGCTACATTTATTCAAATTTGGTCCTAGGTTTATTGGTGTCTTGGTGTAACCATATGGTATTAAATGGTAGAGTGATAGTCAGTAGATTTGATGTAAGCTAGTAAGGTGGAGTATACTTTGTTTATAAGAGGTGGTTTAGGATTTAATATAGAAGCCAACGACAGAGGGACATTTAAGTTTTTGAGTTCGTTTTCCAGTGTTCGGCGATAGAGGTCATGTTTTGGGCATTTGAGTATAAAATGTTCTATCGTTTCTTCTTCGTTGTTGCATGAAGTGCATAGTGGTGATGTGTTTTTTATTAGCTTAGATAAGTGAGATTTTAGTCCTGTTTTGCCTAGTCTTAATCTTGTGATGATGCGGTCGTCACGTTTACTGTTTAGCTGGAATCCAAAACTCCTTCTTTTCCCCTTATCTAGAATACTATGTAGCCATCTACCTCGGTTTTCTTCGTTCCATTCCTTCTCCCATTTACTATCTATTCTGGTTTTAATGATAGAATTCAGTTCTTTGGTTCCTAGTCCTATTTGCACGTCAGGTGCAGTTTTGGTGAGGCTGTCTTTGGCTGTCCTATCAGCGGCTTCATTTCCCCTAACGTCCACGTGGGCGGGAATCCAAGCTAAAATGGCGTCAATGTCATTGTCTCGTATTTGTGTACATAAAATTTCTATTTCGTGTATGAGGTCAGGTCTGCTGTCAGATTTGGAGTTCTTTATAGATACCAGTCCGCTTAAGGAATCGCTAAGAATAACGGTGGAAACAGGTCGGTTCTGAAGAACCCATTCGAGAGCCTTGATTATGGCGACTAATTCAGTGGTGTATACAGACATATTGTCTGGTAGTTTGAAACCTTCGTGAATGTCAAGTTCTGGTATAACGAATGCAGAACCTGTATTGTGACTTGTGTTTTTGGAGCCGTCTGTATATATTTTCAAGCGATTTTTCCAATGTGTGTCAATATATTCGAGGGCAGTGACTCTTATATGCTCTGGGTTGTCCTGTTTGGTGATGTAGCTATGTATATTCGTGTCCACGTGTGGTGTGATTAGTTGCCATGGTGGTCTATTGACCTTGTCAGTGTCAGAGATACAAGAGATAGGGATGTCGTGTTCTTGGAATAGTCGTTCTATCGTGTAACCGAATGGTGCGGAGTCTTTTTCCCATTTCCTTTTTAGGAATTCGTATTCGGTTTTTGGGCCAAAAATGTTGTGGCATGGGTGGTTTTCGCCCTTGGCTATTGTTTTCCCTGCATATTTCATTGACAGCTCTTCTCGTCTTAAGTGTAAGGGTTTTTCATTAGTTTCTATTTGTAGACTACATAATGCAGTTCCTTTGAACGCCCCGGTGGCTATTTTTTAAAAAAAAAAATAGATTCACAGTGATCTAGGCAACAGGTAATATAATTGATATACAATAAGAATAACAGGGGCCCTAATACTGACCCCTGTGGGACACCCATGTTAACAGTTCGAGGCGTAGACATGAAATCATTTGCTATCGTCACTTGCTGTCTATTGCACAAGAAGCTTTTAAACAGATTTGTACAATGAAAACCATAGAAATTTAATTTGGAAAGAAGAATGCTGTGGTCGACTGTGTCAAACGCTTTACGTAAGTCGAAGGCAACCATACCTATGAGCTTACCTTCATGGATTTTTTCATAACAATACTCAGTCAACCTATGCAAGCTAGTTTCGGTGGAGTGACCTTTTCTGAACCCAGCTTGTGAATCATTCAGTATGCCATGTTCCTGAATGAATTCGTACATTTGTTCGTGAATAATTTTCTCTGAGTTTAGAAAAAATTGATAAAATAGAAATAGGTCTATAATTGTTGGGGTCTGTTTTTGCGCTTGACTTATGAATAGGCGAGACCCGTGCAGTTTTCCATTCCTGAGGGAACTGACCGGTAGACAGACATTTGTTTATTATTAAGGTCAGACTACTAGAAATACCTGGAGCTGCTATTTTAAGAAGATTGGATTGATAATTATCCAGCCCAGTAGCTTTTTTGGGTGATAAATTCACAAGCCGTTTCAAAATATTTTCTTCATTAACCAAGTTAAAATTGAATGATGGGAAAGGGTTAGGAAACATTCTATGTAAATAGTCGACAGGGGATATGGCGACAGATGGAATTTTGTCAGCTAATTTTTTCCCCACATCAATAAATGAAAGCATCCAAAGCTGCTAAAAAACAGGGAAGGAATTGGTCCTGTTCAATATATTTCTGATGTGTCTCTCGTTGCATACGTGATGTGAATTTGTGAAGCTTAGCTCTAATTATTGAAGAGACTTCATCAATACTGTAAAGAAAGTCTAGGCAAATGAGAGTTGCATATGTGGTACTAGTGGACGATGGAAAAAATTCTGTTGAGGCGTTCAACTGTTATCACAATTGTTTGACAACCCAATGGAATTACCTTTCCCCGATAAAGAACACAACACCGAAGATTAAAAATTGTATATTATCTGAACTAAACAAGATAACATTTTGGTAGTAACCCTACAATATTGCCGAGGTCGGTGTCCGCATCATAGTGAACATTGTTGCCCAGGAAGCAGATCGGCTTTCATTCATGGTTTATGTATTCATGCACACAACAACCTGCAGTCAAAGCTCAATGACATTGTTATTGTAGACATGTACAAGAATGAAGTCACTGAATCTGATTCATATTCATAATTTATTTGTGTGGCCATTGACAACCAGAAAATAATATAAGTAGCCTATAGGTCTTCTTCAAGATTACACGTATGCCTACCGGTACATCGAATAATTATTTTAAAATCCATTCAGCAATTGCACACAGAAAAAATACCCTTACGTTACTAAAAAATTCAATCACAGACACAGAAAACCATTATTAACGTCAAAAAATAAATTTACCTCCACTTCCTGGCCCAAACGGAAAATTATTTTGTCAACTTCAACAGGTCAGAGCAAAGCACTAAGTGGGGTATATATCCAATGTAATTAAAATTAAATCCTAACTGCTTCCCCATTTGGATATGTCGCTGTTAGGATCTAACCGGCTTGCAGTAAGGCGCGTGTTGACCGATCCCGAGAGGTTTTCATAGTGCTTTGAAGGGAACGTAATGACAAGTGCTTTCTGATTGGCTCAGCCGAAGCACACGCCAAGCTGTGGGGGATTCTTCTGATGTTGCCGCCCACCCGCCATGCAGGTTGGCTCCATAATGCGAGGTAGAATTATGGACTCGTCCTTGACGTAACCTTGAGTTAACGCAGAGTCCATGAACCTACCCCCCTGCCCGACTCAAGTAAAGTAGTTAAAATGCGGTCGTGATGTCATAAGACTATTAAATATTCATGAGCTGGGCGCTCCGAACACAAAATTCAATTGAAATCAGTAAGATTCTACATAGCGACATACGATTGGGGAGCATTGATAGGATATTAATTTATTAAGATTGGGTATATATCCCACCTAAGATATTAAATCAAAGTTTGGATATTGAAATATATCCTAATTGGGATATTTTCACCGATTTTCATACTAAACGGCAATGTCAGATTTCGGCATCAAAACTACCAAAAACAAGATAGAATCTACTTCACAAAACTGACAATACGATTGTATAATTTTGTTGACCTTTTCTCGTCGACATTATTCTCTGTGCAATTGCAATTACGTGCAATACTTTTTGATGTTGTTGTTGCAGTATACTTCCCATCAATAACCACTGTTGTATGTCTTTAAACGAACAGAAGAACTACTAGCACAATATGCCAGCTTGAAAATATGGAAGTATGAAAAAAATATTCAAATTGCGATATTTTATCCCAATTGGGATATATATCCCAGTTAGTCCTTTTCCCTGACCTGTTCAACGAGCTGTCATTACGGATATGGTAAGAATCAAGAACATTACTTTTGCTGGATGACAAATGATGCAGGACGATAAGATCAGTCAATTTGAAAATTGCAGTAAAAAGGATGCTTTCGCTTGATGAAATCAATAAAGTTTTCCTTGCAAGAAATGTTTTCAAACTTAGCACACAAAACGGCGGCTTTCAGTCATGCCATGTGCATGCTTTCAGTCACGCAGTAGCGCGGAAACTTGCAACATTCATTTATTTGATAATATTAACAAGTGTGCGCCGGGAAACAAGTAATGAATTCAGTGACGGGTATAAAACGTTTTACACACCTCGATCTGTCCGAATGTCACACTCGCACAGTGTCAAAAATTCTCCAGTCGACTGATGGAACGAAAACGAAACTGCCTCCTCGTCTCTCCTTTTCAAACTCTCTCACCGGGACTGCACTATAATTTTGGCAGTGCGGTTCAGCCGATCTTAAAACATGACGTCTTTTCGTAAATTCGGTGTATTTCATTGGCTATCAGAACCGAAGATGAAGTGGGCATATTCCGTGAATACGACCTGTGCCATATTGACCAGTTTACAGACAAAACACAATCTTTCGAAGAAAATCTCTCAAGATATCAGCAGAAGTGTTGTCCAGGAAACGCATTCGACATATTCTTCAATATCTGCACCTAGAAACGGCTCGTCGTGAGATTAATTCAGAGAAATTATTCGAAACTAGGTCGAACTACTTCATAGCGCATTCAATAAACGGAGTGACGCGGAACTTTCAGTCATTCTCTCATTTTGCGCAGGGGTGTTGTAATGAAAACCATATCGCTTGGATAGATCGCACCCCTGAAATTACCCATAAGCCAGTTCACCTAGCATTGCAAGAAACAGGGAAACTTCCCTGTTTAAAAATGAATTAAAACACTCAGCAATTCCAACAGGGGAATTGCACATTTCTCCATTGATCTCTAGACCGGAAATACCGTTTCTCTCTGATTTTTGAGGTAACAACTCTTTTGAGTTGTTAGAGAAATGGGGCTGTCACTTTGAAAAGAGATAATATACAGAGAAACTGGACTGTCACTTTGCAAACTGATGTGAAGCGGGGTCGACGCAGAACTCAATAATCCTGAATATACCGAGCAACCGTAGGGCGGACCAAAAGTCAACTTTGTGCGAGCGGGGGGTCGAACCCCCCTGCGTACGGGCCTAGCCTCTGCTCTTAAAACGCAAATATTATATTAAACATTGGAGGAGGGAAAGCATTTAGAAAGTGTTGTTTCGCCACTTTTTAAATGTTGGATGCAACAACTTAAAATGTGGGTGAATACAACACTTTTTAAATGCTTTCCTTCCTCCAACACTCTTTTTGTTAAATCTAACATTTGCGTTTTGAGAGTATAAACCTGTATTTTATGCAAATTGTATGCAGTGCAGGGTTGTCTGATGACTTCTTAACAGTGAAAATGTATTGAAACAATAGAAATGAATAGAGACCGACCCAATCAGCTATTTAACCAATTTCAAGCACTGCGCACGGTCCAGATACGGGTACATATTTTTAAATATTGGCCTATTAACCCTTGAGCAGATAATTTGTTATTGTACGTGTGCAACGGCATAACAAACCTGTTCCGACTCGGACATTGTGCGGTCAGTATCGGAATAAAATATTATATGCCGTAGCTGATGTTTTCTGTACTATAAATGGTCAGCAACCACGTGTTATAATGGTTTCAGGGCAGATGTTGTATAACATTGTGTCAATGGAATACGAAATACATGAAATGATATAGTTTCTCAACATAAAGTTTTTTATTCAATTATCCAACATATGACATGGACTACAAAATACAAACAAACAAACAAAATGTAGCGCAGTTTTCTTTGTTCGTTGAAGACATGACATGAAAACTTGGCTTAACAAAATATACATTTCATAGTTCGTAATAATATCAGAAAGGAATACGGGGTAAAGGAAAATAATGCAGTGTACGATACACCTATTTCGACGCACAAAACCTCGTTATCATATAGTTTCTGAATATCGATTTGTTTATTTACCTTTCCAACATTTCATATATCGTAGAAAAATTGTATAGGTAGGCCCTATACATAGATTTGGAACAAGAATTACAAGAAAATAATTTCTAAGAAATTTTACATTTCACACTTCGTATTAATACCAGAAAGATATAGGAAATACGCAGCGTAAAGTAAGCTGAAAATAATATACTGTCATATACCTTGAATATTACAAATTCACTGTATAAAACCTGCCCAGAGCTCGTCCAGCTTCTCAATCTGGTGACGGAGTTCGTAGGAAGGCAGTTTGAGGTACTCGTACCTTGCCTAAGTTCCTCATACGATTAAGCGTGAAGGTACGAGTAAGGCACACTGATTCAGGTGGAGATGCCACATTTTGCTGTTCCTCCAGGGGCCTGTGCTACGTGTTCATGGTCACGTGCATACTCTAACCTGCTAACGGCAATATGTAGTACAGTTTGGGGACAGTAAACTGTAATTTACAACGGTATCATAAATTACCCGTTGATATAATTTAGCATAATTTCACTCTGAATTCTGTCTGAAAACAAGTTTCCCAAAACAGGTGTCAGCCAACGCAGCTGATGCCCATGCGCGGCATCGACTGCTCCATCAAGTTCCGGATGATCACAACATAAAATGCGACAATATTATTGCGCCGACGCTTTGCCCATTTGCTCAATACACGTAACACCGCCACGAGATATAACACACACTAGTCCGACACGCAGCCCCTACAAGATATTTTTATAATACTGATTTCTATTTCACACGCGTCTTCACACAACAGCCTGGTTCAAAATCTTACACATTATATGACAGTTTTTGCCATGGAGAGAGTTATGAAATGCTATCTCCGGAACGACAAAATATGGAGAGCTGAAACTCCATGACTTTTTAGTTTATCATATTGGGGTCATTTTGGGCCATCAAGTTCCATGATGCAGAGGATGATGAGAAAATGCAAGACGTCGGCCACGTCGGGTACCAGAAAAGTGATGTTTTTGTTATATTTCTTCAAAATTTCTTATTTTCCGCGATGAAAAGTGGGTAAAAACTATTTTATTTCACATGACATTCATATTTACTAATTTATCATGCAGTTTTTGCGGAGAAGTTGCATAAATAATTTTTTTTGGGAAATCTGACTGAAAAATCGACCAAAAAATGACGTTTTTGAAAATGACGTGACTGTGACGTCATCAAAGCTGCCATCGTGGATTTTTTTTTACATTTTCTGGTAGAGCTTGACCCAAGGGTATAGTGTGGTAATTTCAGCCCCCTAGCTCAAGGAGTAAGAAAATGCTCCCCCCCCCCCCTCAAGCCAGATCAGATAGGGTTAACTCGAGCAATCAGATGATGAAGTGTGACTTCTCAGTTGATTTTTTTCTATTGCGATATAGTTTATAACATTTGCAAAAGACGCAAAGTAAGTGGGTTGCCAGGATCTGCGTTTTGGTCGATATCTCAAAATGGGATCTATTCAATATCTTTCTGCAATATTTTGATGTTACCGCAGGTGGCATGTCGATATATATTGCCAAAGCATCATCCAGACATTTGAAGTTATTGCTGAATGTGCATTTTCAATACCTGTACCCCCCCTCTCTCTCTCTCTCTCTCTCTCTCTCTTTCTCAGTCACATACACTTGCAGTAGCCATTGATTAGGATATGCATCCTACGGTCAGCTGATTACTGATTGAATATTGTAGTGCTTGTATGGGATTGCCTTCGTATATATAATGCCTAATGTGACGTCATTGTGACATAATCCTGTCATAGATTTGCGTGATTATAGTTTAGAAAGCCTCACGTTCACGTAACCGTCCCTCATACCGACAATTTATCTAATATGGCTGTCATTATCAACCACTGGCATTTCTTCATTGAATGTATCAAGTACAATTGTAAATCCATCAATCGAGAAGCCTTAATAAATTACGCATTTAGGCACATTTATTCTGTTTATTAATTAAAGTTGTTTATTAAATCGTGGCTGGGAGACAAATCATCACAGGGATAACTTTCGGTTCTTGTGATGTGTTTTTTTGGAAATATGCAGTCAGCCTATTTGTTTCAGACTTCTTGTCAGTACTCCGGCATCGTTTTCCACAACCATTTTAATGCACGGTTGCGTTTAATTGTTGCCTGTATATGGTGAGATTCTGCTAGTGGACGTTCCGTCCCCGAGGCTTGCCCTTTGTTTTGTGACTTGTAAATCAGGGGAAGAATGGAGCGCTTGGTCGGCGTCGGATCTCACAGGTATTTGATCTGAATACAAACTTGCATTCGATAAACACTCCCTCTTTTGGGCCGGTTTTTTTCTCTATCTGGCAATCACATAGTTCAACATTTTCCAACAAGGAAACATCATCGATCTGAAATATTTCTATCTAATACCACTTAACCTGGTGCTAGGGGCCGTGCGATCATGTCATTCAAGATGTCCACATTATGAAGTTTGAGGTCTTTAAGACGACAGGGCTTGTGCGCGTGTGATCTTTAAGATGTTGTAACGCGAAGTCGTCTCAAGACACAGGGATGGTCTTCATAAAACCTAAACGATAATAGTTTCCAAGGTCCGGCTTCTGAGATTTCTCGAAGTCTTGACAACCTCTTTAAATGAAAGAGGATACAACGAAAACGAAGTTCAATGTCTGTTGAATATTAAGCCGATTTATTGTAAATTCATTCCACCTAACTAGGAATGACCGGCATCATTTGGCAGGCAGACTAGCACAACTTCATCAACATCAGACTATTCTGTAAACAGTCATTTTCGGAACTGGATATAGCAATAACTATTATTGGAGACATGAGCCTCTATGAGGCCTGACGGTTTAGCCATCAGGGAGACCTGGTGTTACTAGTCTGACTATAATGTGCCGTTCATTCCGTTATATACAATACTAGACGTTTACAATGTCAATTTAACCCGACATGGATGTCCTTAGAACTTCGGTACAATTATGACAGACAGATCACAAATCTGTCTCATTACATAATTCAGTCGTCAAAACCAAGGTTATATATAAGCGGTTTCTATGTTATCTGTATAAATCTGAACTTACATAACTAATTCTCACAAATAATTGTGTTTACAATTACAACACATATAAGGGAAGTGGGAAGATGTGCCGACATACTGACAGAGCCACATGACTTCACAGTATAGCCCTTCGGTTAACCTATTCTAAAGCACATACCAAGAATCTAACGATTCGTGATATGTGTTGTATCTCAGGTACGCTTTTATTGTACCTGTTCATGTGGCAACTTGGATGATATGACCACGCGGCCTCTAGCACCGGCATAAGCGGTATTAGATACAAATCGAGAGAGCCAATAACCGACCTGAAGGGTCATGGAATAGTATTTCGGAAATAGCTTTGTCAAAACACATCACAGATTTATATAAAATTGGTAAATGAAAAGTCAGAATTTATACATTTATATGGTGGTCAAGAATCGACATCTTATATATCTTTTATGCATTTATATGGTGGTCAAGAATCGATATTTCACATATCACCCAACATTGGAAGATGAAAAATACGCACGAAGATCGTTTATTCATCTCAAAGTATAAACACAAAATGTGTAAGGCAGCAAGAGTAATAGCAAACGTGAAAGAATAGTCCATTATGAATAGCCAAGGTCGTTATCAGAAATATCGGTCGAATACCGGAAACAATTTATTCAATTACCGTAGTCCATATTCATTGCGTAAGGTCATAAGGCCATATTTACTATCATTTCTCAATGAAAGTATTCTAGTATTCACTGACAAGTGTGGACATGTCAAAACAATTTACAAAACATGACACAAAGAAGAAAACAATTGCTGGAAAATTCTTCTAGTAGCTTTAAATCCAAAATAGGTTACCAACAGATTACATGTTCATGAAAATCAAAAAAAAATGTCAAAACTCCAACCTACATGTAAGATAATGTCAATCAGAACAAACAGAAGCAAATTATTTCGAAACAGAATTAATATACCAGAAACAGTGTAAGAAAAAATCATACCAATTCAGTGCAAGAGAAATCATTATGAAAGCTAGAAGCTTATGGTTAACATGGACACAATATGTATTACACTCAACGAAGTTGTCAATACGTGTTAATTGAAACCAATTTGTCATCCAACATCTTAGACTTATATCTGAGGATCCAAACAACAATACAAAAAACAAATAACCAAATATCCAGGCTTCTATGGCCTAATCAGGAATTGTGGGGGCACATCAGCCAACACCCACCGGGCTTCCACAGCCTATTCCAAACATTCATATGCTACAAACACTAGTACGTACATGTACTCAGTGTATACGCGATAATCTTAGTTTCATTTAGCTCAAATTGCGTTAAGTGTTTAGCTCACCAGCTACACTAGCTATTATGGAAACTGATCGCGATAAATATCCTAATAAAAAAAAAATCATTGTGGATCCACATTACAAGATTCTCGTACAAACTTCAAAGACTAGATTTATCAATCTGCAAATCACTAAATTTATCAGTCACAAAGGTTCATTCAATCTATCAGTTTTATCATTGATTTATCAACTTCACTGGGCATGCGCATTATCAATAATTAACAAAACGTGCACAATATACGAAAGATGTCAACAGTTCATACAAGGTATGATTATGGCACATATAACATGATTGTTCAATACATGTTACCAACCTGTTTGGGGATTCAGTCCAAAATGTTCCAAGAAAGTTATTAGAGTACAATGTCTTTGAGTTCGTTAGGGCATGACCCATTCCTGTAAATTACACACTGTTCATCACACGCACTATTGTCAATCAGTGGGAACTTCACAACGTCAGACAGAAAGTCCAGGGAAGTCCAGGCAGATAATATACCACATCACAGTTATGTTTTCAGTCACTACGGCCATTTACAAGGCTCTGTTAAGTAAAACGAATCAAACTGTACCTGTAGATATTGTTTCCACGGAATGGACTCGTTCCAGAGGTTTCTGGCACACGCTGTCACGTCACCAAGGAAGAGGAGAAACATGTCGCTGTTATAGGAAGGAACAGTGCTTGGGTCAAAATTTTATCACTAAGATGGACATCACTCATGGCAGTTGTGGATATCAGTTTGGAATTCCATCCAGTCAGAATTACAAGGCAGTTCAAGGAGGCGTTCAACAGGGTCGCACATTTCACAATGGTCAAAAAACAAGGGCACCAACTGTTTTCATCAGTCACCGTCCCCGTCCTGTTCTCTTTACAATTATTGATGATTGTCCTTGGCCTGAATATCAGTTCACAAATTGTCCACAAGTTTCGTGATGCCTTGAGCAATGGCCTGGAGCTCCTGCACTTTTACTGGCTTGCCATTTTGTCCAAAAATTAGTACTCTCAATGTCCTCGGTCTAAATCTGTTTTCTCAAGATCTTGTAGGTGTATCCAAAAGAAAATTGTCTTTATCCGAAAGCAACGCTCGCCATTATGAAATTTGAGGTCTTTAAGACGACAGGGCTTGTGCGCGTGTGATCTTTAAGATGTTGTAACGCGAAGTCGTCTGAAGACACAGGGATGGTCTTCATAAAACCTAAACGATAATAGTTTCCAAGGTCCGGCTTCTGAGATTTCTCGAAGTCTTGACAACCTCTTTAAATGAGAGAGGATACAACGAAAACGAAGTTCAATGTCTGTTGAATATTAAGCCGATTTATTGTAAATTCATTCCACCCAACTTAGGAATGACCGGCATCATTTGGCAGGCAGACTAGCACAACCTCATCAACATCAGACTGTTCTGTAAACAGTCATTTTCGGAACTGGAGATAGCAATAACT
>JAVTVY010048463.1:0-24030 GCA_036873755.1 Hanleya hanleyi | reverse complement strand
GCATCAAGATGATCATCAGGTGATGATGTGGGTGAAGGCGAGGTCCTCCCTTCAGGGCGAGTAGTGAAGTCCCCGGGGGATGGGGTTTCTGAATGGGTCAATGTTAACTCTGGCACGATCATCTCCTCCTCCATCGTCTCCTCAATTTCCTCTGGGATTTCCTCCTCCGTAACCTCATCTGCTGACAAGGTGTCAACCGGGATGATGAGTGAAGACATCCCTGCTAGTTTACTGGCTTCCTCAAAACCCAGGGTCTGGATCATCTGCTCTGGCGTGATGCTCCGATTAGGCACATCCTCATCAGTCCCCTCTGATTCTTCCTCCTCCACAAAAGAGCTCTCATACTCAATCTCCGCATCATCGCTCTCAGCAATGGAGTATTCCGAACGCGGCGACGTCTCTAGAGTCGCAGATAGGGAGGCAACTATCTCCTGTACAATACAGAATGATTTTGGTCATGAAACACTAGTTTGAATGAAACGGTTCTCATCTCACTATCAGCATAGAGTAACAAATGGCTGTTCAAATTCAGCATATTTTTTGTTTGACTGAGGTTAAATATGCCATATTTAGGGTTCAAATTATATGGTATCTAAAACACAAAAAGACAAGACAAAGTTTGTCTAGTAGTTGTACTAAATCAGCTTTCTGCTTCTTGCGGTCAGCTATTTCAGTCCAACTATGGGATAAATTGTACAAATTTGATTCAGCAGTATCAGGTATTTTGTTGGGCACAGATGAGAATTGTTCAATTAGTGTTGAATTCAACTGTGGCCTAGTCAGACCAAGGGAGATAACTATACTAGGGCAAGGATTCTCCGATTAAAGGGCGTGTTACCTCACTGGGGTCAAAATTTACAACAAAAAAAAAAAAAAAAAAAAAATGTCTCACAGCGGGGGGAGATTATTTTGGTGAATTCAGGTTTGCTTGGGTGCAACTTCAGTTTTCAAGTGGCAAACATGTATGCCTGATTGAAAGAAGACCCTCCAAGCTGGTAACTCACATCTGTCACACACAAGTAATGGGTGATCACTATCTCCTAATATCCCCTAATATGTTCATCTCTATACTTCCTTTACTGGATTTCTCCAGTTTTGTACGTAAAACCGTTTATTTCTGGAAATCTATTCATCATCTATATATATATAGGGGTTTGAAATGAGACATGGTTAATATTCTGAACAAGGCGAACTACTCTGGAACAACTAAATGTACTTGAGAGTCAGGTTTGACAAGCAGAAGTTAACAGCTCCGACTTTAGAAGAATGGGTGTAAGAAAAACTGGTACTCACCACGGAGTCCTCGCATACATTTTCGTCCGTCCTGTCTTCAACTCGTAATTGTTTCACCTCTGTCTCATGTTCTTTCTTCATTTTCTCTATCTCCTCCTAAAATGATAAAATAATATCAATCTTGAGTTTGACCCAGCAGTTGCAGGAAATTTTGTAAAAATTACTCAGAATGAAAAATGAAGCTGTTGAAGTCCCCATTGGAAGCGTAAAGTCCAGTCCCCAGGCTACAGTTGTGAGCGAGATCCTGTGCCACGAATAACGATAACGAATTTATCCAACAATTTTGACTTGGCCCCCAGGTGGTGCCACCTGCAGGTGGATCAGTATGAAAACCCACCCAAGCAAGATCTTGAGGCAAGGTACCCACATACCAAATTAGGAAAGAACCAGTTCGGTTTTCCAAAAATGAAATATTAACCGGACCCCTAGGTGACCACACCTATGAAAAGCAATCCCAAGCAAGATCTTGAGGCCAGATACCCAAATTTGGAAAGAATCTGTTCAGGTTTTCAAATGTTAGTGTCCAGAAACGGAATCTTAACTTTTATTCCCCAGGTGGCATCACTAGGTAGATCGGCCTGAACAACAATCCCCAAGCGTGATCCTGAGGCAAGGTACTCACATACCAAATTTGGAAAGATCCATTCAGGTTTGCGAAAAATTAATGTCAAAAACGAAATTTAACATATATAGGTGGCACCACCTGTATGTAGATCAGCACGTAAAAAAATTCCAAGCGAGATCTTGAGGCAAGGTATGCCCATACCAAATTTGGAAAGATTTGGAAAAAATTTCGTCTGAAAACAAACTTGGCCGGACAGTGTAGTCCTCAAGTCCTCAAGCCCTTCGGGTGATGAGAGACAAAACAATGGAATTTTGGTCCTTCCTTCATGTAGGCCTACACGTAATTGCCACCAAACAAAGGAGGCCCACGGGACAACAATGCGTTAGACATTAGGTTTCAGTAACACAGAAGTCTGAACAATGGTTTCCTGGGCCTAGAGGAAGGAACAACCTCTCAATGGTGAAGTCCCGTCATGCTGTACTACAACTGATTTTAATATTGACAATACTAGCAGCGAAGTAGGTATTCATTTTCATCCACACGATAAGTATCTTCCTAATGAAGGCCAGCACAGGCTGATATATCGTGAATGCACAAAGCCTAATTACATACCGTCACTAGGTTACACTGTATAATTACATACCGTCACTAGGTTACACCGTATAATTACATACCGTCACTAGGTTACACCGTATAATTACATACCGTCACTAGGTTACACCGTATAATTACATACCGTCACTAGGTTACACCGTATAATTACATACCGTCACTAGGTTACACCGTATAATTACATACCGTCACTAGGTTACACCGTATAATTACATACCGTCAGTAGGTTACACCGTATAATTACATACCGTCACTAGGTTACACCGTATAATTACATACCGTCACTAGGTTACACCGTATAATTACATACCGTCACTAGGTTACACTGTATAATTACATATCGTCAGTAGGTTACACCGTATAATTACATACCGTCCTAGGTTACACCGTATAATTACATACAGTCACTAGGTTACACCGTATAATTAGATACCGTCACTAGGTTACAACGTATAATTACATACCGTCACTAGGTTACAACGTATAATTACATACTGTCACTAGGTTACACAGTATAATTACATACCGTCAGTAGGTTACACCGTATAATTACATACCGTCACTAGGTTACACCGTATAATTACATACCGTCACTAGGTTACACCGTATAATTACATACTGTCACTAGGTTACACCGCATAATTACATACCGTTACTAAGTTACACATTACATACCGTCACTAGGTTACACCGTACATTACTGCATACCGTCACTAGGTTACACTGTACATTACAACATACCGTCACTAGGTTACACAGTACATTACTACATACCGTCACTAGGTTACACCGTACATTACTACATACCGTCACTAGGTTACACCGTACATTACAACATACCATCACTAGGTTACACCGTACATTACTACATACCATCACTAGGTTACACCGTACATTACAACATACCGTCACTAGGTTACACCGTACATTACTACATACTGTCACTAGGTTACACTGTACATCACTACATACCGTCACTAGGTTAAACTGTACATTACTACATACCGTCACTAGGTTACACCGTACATTACTACATACCGTCACAAGAATACACCGTACATTACTACATACCATCACTAGGTTACACCGTATAATTACATACTGTCACTAGGTTACACCGTACATTACTACATACCGTCACTAGGTTACACCGTACATTACTACATACCGTCACTAGATTACACTGTACATCACTACATACCGTCACTAGGTTAAACTGTACATTACTACATACCGTCACTAGGTTACACCGTACATTACTACATACCGTCACAAGAATACACCGTACATTACTACATACCATCACTAGGTTACACCGTACATTACTACATACCGTCACTAGGTTACACCGTACATTACTACATACCGTCACTAGGTTACACCGTACATTACTACATACCGTCACTAGGTTACACAGTACATTACAACATCCCATCACTTACTTTGTGAGACTCTACCAGATCCTCCATCTTGGACTTGAACTGTTTTTCCAAGTTGCCGACCTCTTTCCCATGTTTCTCAGAGAGTCTCTCCTGTAGGTCAATCAGTTCTTGCTGATGAGCAAGGTCAAGGTCAGTCTTTACCTCGTCTGTATCCATGGTGACCGCCTCCATCTGGTCACTATGGGACAACGTCAGGTCTGCAAGAAGTGTTCATGAAAATATCAGCTGTTTACTATAAATGGCACATCACACAATAAACAGAATTAAATAAGAAGCAAACAGCCCGATTGGGCTCAGGGGAATTTTTGTCACCATGTCTGTCCGTCTGTCTGTCCTTCTGTCATTAGGCAGCAGTTTTCAAAGACTTTCAAAGTAAATTTTTCATTTTCCAGGAAGAAATGCACTATTATTGACATAGTCAAGCAGTCATACGTGCTTGGATATGCTGTAGTTTGAATGCAAACATTTTTCCTCTTTCACAAGATTTCTTTGGGTTCTCAACTTTAGTCAAGAGTAGAAGCAGAATAGTTTCAACAGACTCCATCATGCAGGTTTCTGAAGGCCTCAAATTCTAAATTGTCAATTCCAGTTATACAAACCCTGTAATGATAGATTGCTTTGCTTTGAGGAGCTAGCATGCTTCTATATGGGTCCCTATTATAACAAGAGACAGACATCCCACTGAAAAGGTTGAACAGACATAACTGCTAATCAACAGACTACATTGTATCAGACTTGTCCATTACCATGGCTACAGACAATGGCTGTTTTACCTTCCTGGACTTTGGCGAGCTTGTCCTCATAATCTCCCCGGAGTTGCTCTATGTCTTTCAGGTGACGATCTTCTAATCCTGACATCTTGTCAGCCAGCTCTTTATCCTTCTGCTGCAACATGTCCTTGACCTCAGCCAGTTCTTCCTCCAGTTTTTTTATCTCCAACCTTGCAAGGTCAGCCTCATTCTGGTACTGATTGGCAAGGTCAAGGTCAGTGCCACTTTGCTGAATTGATATATTCTCAGTCCTAGGGCCACTTGTCACCTCAACAACATGAGATGTCTGAACAGAATCTTCAATTACTTCTTGTGAAAGCCTTTCTTCCAGCTCTCTTAACTCTCGCTCATGTTGTTGTTGTATTTCTATCTTTTCTTTTTCTCTCTCGGCCATGAAATCATCCATCATCTTCTTGTGCTGCTCCACAAATTCAGCCTGAAGAAAAAGTTATGTTCATCATGCAGTTGCAATTGTAAAATATCAAATTGGCAATAATCTGACTAATGGATTCATATGACATCTATCAGATTAATCAGCTAGGAATTCATCCCGTTTACTGGGTATGCACATTTAGTTTTATCCGTTTGAACAAAGCGACAAAAAAGCAACCATGCTGCACTTTTGTCCGACTGAGACCTATCCAGCTACAGGAGTCATTGTTCTTTACTACAGGCATCATGTGACTAGTATATCAGACAAGTTGTGAATAAAGCAGAGTATCAGTGAAGAGGCTGCCACAGTAACATGTGATAACATACCCAAGATTAGTTGTGAATAAAGCAGAGTATCAGTGAAGAGGCTGCCACAGTAACATGTGATAACATACCCAAGATTAGTTGTGAATAAAGCAGAGTATCAGTGAAGAGGCTGCCACAGTAACATGTGATAACATACCCAAGATTAGTTGTGAATAAAGCAGAGTATCAGTGCAGAGGCTGCCACAGTAACATGTGATAACATACCCAAGATTAGTTGTGAATAAAGCAGAGTATCAGTGAAGAGGCTGCCACAGTAACATGTGACAACATACCCAAGATTAGTTGTGAATAAAGCAGAGTATCAGTGAAGAGGCTGCCACAGTAACATGTGATAACATACCCAAGATTAGTTGTGAATAAAGCAGAGTATCAGTGAAGAGGCTGCCACAGTAACATGTGATAACATACCCAAGATTAGTTGTGAATAAAGCAGAGTATCAGTGAAGAGGCTGCCACAGTAACATGTGATAACATACCCAAGATTAGTTGTGAATAAAGCAGAGTATCAGTGAAGAGGCTGCCACAGTAACATGTGATAACATACCCAAGATTAGTTGTGAATAAAGCAGAGTGTCAGTGAAGAGGCTGCCACAGTAACATGTGATAACATACCCAAGATTAGTTGTGAATAAAGCAGAGTGTCAGTGAAGAGGCTGCCACAGTAACATGTGATAACATACAGTTGTGAATAAAGCAGAGTATCAGAAGAGGCTGCCACAGTAACATGTGATAACATACCCAAGATTAGTTGTGAATAAAGCAGAGTATCAGTGAAGAGGCTGCCACAGTAACATGTGATAACATACCCAAGATTAGTTGTGAATAAAGCAGAGTATCAGTGAAGAGGCTGCCACAGTAACATGTGATAACATACCCAAGATTAGTTGTGAATAAAGCAGAGTATCAGTGAAGAGGCTGCCACAGTAACATGTGATAACATACCCAAGATTAGTTGTGAAATAAAGCAGAGTATCAGTGAAGAGGCTGCCACAGTAACATGTGATAACATACCCAAGATTAGTTGTGAATAAAGCAGAGTATCAGTGAAGAGGCTGCCACAGTAACATGTGATAACATACCCAAGATTAGTTGTGAATAAAGCAGAGTATCAGTGAAGAGGCTGCCACAGTAACATGTGATAACATACCCAAGATTAGTTGTGAATAAAGCAGAGTATCAGTGCAGAGGCTGCCACAGTAACATGTGATAACATACCCAAGATTAGTTGTGAATAAAGCAGAGTATCAGTGAAGAGGCTGCCACAGTAACATGTGACAACATACCCAAGATTAGTTGTGAATAAAGCAGAGTATCAGTGAAGAGGCTGCCACAGTAACATGTGATAACATACCCAAGATTAGTTGTGAATAAAGCAGAGTATCAGTGAAGAGGCTGCCACAGTAACATGTGATAACATACCCAAGATTAGTTGTGAATAAAGCAGAGTATCAGTGAAGAGGCTGCCACAGTAACATGTGATAACATACCCAAGATTTGGCCGTCTCCTCAGCTGTGTATTCCTCTAGTGACGCAGTTATCATAGTAACATGTGATAACATACTTGAGATCTGTCCGTCTTCTTAGCGGTATATTCCTCTAGCGACCCTAGTTACATGTGATAACATACCTGAGATTTGGCCGTCTCCTCCGCTGTGTATTCCTCTAATGAGGTGGTCTGTTCCTCGTACTCATCTTGGAGTAGTTTTTTGGCCATCTCCAGTTCAAGGTCGACCTTCTCCTGTAGAGATTGTTTGTACTCCAGGAAAGCGGGGGAGTCAAAGTCACCCGAGTCCAGGGCTTAAATCGACAAATAAGGTAGACATTTAAATGACATTCCTAAAGATGGTGGAGTGACAGTCTGTTTGAGCAAAGTTAGTACATATAAATCCAGGTTACCATGGTGATTTACAGGGAAGGGGATCATTCATCATTCATCATTCATCATGTTCATGTCAGACAGAGAAATAGATCAATGTCAAGGTCATGTGCATACATTGCAGAATTGAGGAAAAAGATTATTGTATCGGTCATGTGCATCCATTGAGGGAAATAGGCCATGGTTGAAGTCACATGTATAGACTTGGGGAAATAGGTATGGTCAAATTATCCAGACTTTACCTTCTATCAAACTGCTCATCTTTTCCTGGGTATCTCGTAACTGTATCTGTAAATTATTCACTTCCTGTCTGTGCTTCCGGTCCTGTTCATCTTTCTCATCTTCAAACCTCTCTTCCAGTTCTAGTCGTACTTTTTCTATCCGCTCCTCCCATTCTAACCTCAACTCATATATTCGTTTCTCATGGGTTTCGCTCAACTCTGTCCTTACATTTTCTCTCACCGTTTCAGTTGAATCATCTCGATAAATTTTATAATTCACAGCTGGATCACTGTCTGATTTAGAAGTAGTTTCTATGGTTGATAATTTTCTCTCCAGATCTTCCACTTTTGCTTTATAATCACAGTGTAGCTTTTCTATCTCCTCTTTATGTGCATTAGAGAGCTCAGATGTACAGCGTTTAATCTCAACGTCCATCTGAACCTTGAATTCTGATTGCATAGTTTCCACCTCAACTTTCTGCTCATGTTGTAGATCTTGTCTCACAGCTTCCAGACTTTGCAGATGCTGGTGTGTCAGTTCCTCTATTTGGTCATGAAGTTCTATCTCTTTGGCGCGGGCAGATTTCACAGCATCACGCAGGTTCTCCTGTTCCTCCTGGTACAACTGTGACATGTCCTCCATTTCACGTGCGTGACGCGCCTCCATTGCCTTCAACTCTCGAGAAGACTTCTGACCCGGGTCAGAGTCACTGAGGTGAAGGTCAGAATCATTCAAATCTGACGCCGCACCCAGTTCAGAGTCATTGAAATCTGACTGTCCCCCGGACTCGGATAGTTTCTGTTCGAGTTGTTTAATAGCCGACTCTTTTGACTCAAGGTACGTGGAAAGATTGTCCAGTTTATGCTGTTGCTCCTGATGTCCAGTCTCCTGAGACTTACAGATCTCTTCCAGCTCCCGGTACAATTTCTGCTGGGTCAGTAACTTCTCGGAGAGCTCCGAATTCTGCTGCTCCTTGGCGTCGAGCTCTAGTTCCAGTACTTGAGCCCGTTCCTCCGCCGATCTAATCTTGTCCTGATACTCCGACAGCAGACTGTCCACCTGACCTTTCTCCTCAAACTGCGTAAGGATCTCATCCTTGGCACTGACGATCTCCACTAGCTCCTTCACCTGTTTGTCACTCTCGTCCAGAGATTCCTTCATCAAATCAAACTCCTTCAGTCTGTTCTTAAACTGACTGATCTCCTCAGTCAGCTCTTGTATCTGCTGGTCCCTAGTCTGGATATCGTTAGACAGCTGTTCTATATGATCATCCTTCTCCTCTTGCCCCGCCGAGGTGACAGGATCCACTTGACCTTTCTCTTCAAGCTGAGTGAGAATTTTGTCTTTGGCGTTTACAATCTCAACTAACTCTTTCACCTGTTGATCACTTTCATTGAGAGCTTCCTTCAACAAATCAAATTCCTTCAATCGATTCTCAAATTGGCTGATTGTCTCCGTCAGCTCATGGACACGCTGTGCACTGGTCTGAACCTCACTGGTCTGAACCCCATTGTACTGCTTTTGTACTGGTGGCTCTTTCTCTCCCACAGCCTCGCCAAGTTTACCCTCCTCTCTCACAGACTGTACATGAATTTCACTGGATGACAAGTCTGACAAATCATCGTCGTCCATCTGTATCTCCCACGCAGGAGCTTCCACCTCCTCTACCTGCGGTCTGGTCTCCCGGGCAGCAGCCTGCATTTGTTGTTGTGTTATCACTAAAAATGGACAGACATATCAGATTTTTTATTATCATCACATCAATGGTGAGTTGTACATATAGGGTTTAACATCACTTCCAACAATTTTTCAGTTATCACTTCATAAAAGGCACGATGGACACAAAACTTTGAAGTAAAGTGATTTCAATGAGAGTATTCGAAGGTCAGTGCCTTGCTCAACTGATAGACGGATAACAGGTCTTCAATGCATAATTTTATAGTTTTTAATTTGGAGCTATATGACACTGGCTTTTTCATCTGTCTTTCTCCGATGAGGTAATATCTTCAGTGTAAAGTTTTGGGAATTAATTCTTGGCCATTTCCATGTTACAAACCTGCCAGAGGTTCCAGGCTCTCAGTGAAGTGGGTCTGAAGTGCATCCATTCGCTCTGACCATGTCATCTCAAGACATTCAATCTTCTCTGTGTACTCCCTGTTCAGTTCTTCTTTCTGACTGGCCAGCTCCTCCAGTTTCTGGCGCTGCAGTTCCACCTCCATGACCTTGTAACGACTGGTCTGTACCTGTTCTACAGAGATCCTCATGGCCTGTAGTTGTAGTTGGACATCCTCCTGTAAACATATGTATATGGTAAGTGTCATACAGAGATTCTCATGGCCTGTAGTTGTAGTTGGACATCCTCCTGTAAACATATGTATATGGTAAGTGTCATACAGAGATCCTCATGGCCTGTAGTTGTAGTTGGACATCCTCCTGTAAACATATGTATATGGTAAGTGTCATACAGAGATCCTCATGGCCTGTAGTTGTAGTTGGACATCCTCCTGTAAACATATGTATATGGTAAGTGTCATACAGAGATCCTCATGGCCTGTAGTTGTAGTTCGACATCCTCCTGTAAACATATGTATATGGTAAGTGTCATACAGAGATCCTCATGGCCTGTAGTTGTAGTTGGACATCCTCCTGTAAACATATGTATATGGTAAGTGTCATACAGAGATCCTCATGGCCTGTAGTTGTAGTTGGACATCCTCCTGTAAACATATGTATATGGTAAGTGTCATACAGAGATCCTCATGGCCTGTAGTTGTAGTTGGACATCCTCCTGTAAACATATGTATATGGTAAGTGTCATACAGAGATCCTCATGGCCTGTAATTGTAGTTGGACATCCTCCTGTAAACATATGTACATGTATATGGTAAGTGTCATACAGAGATCCTCATGGCCTGTAGTTGTAGTTGGACATCCTCCTGTAAACATATGTATATGGTAAGTGTCATACAGCATCTGTATACTTGGAAATACTTTTTGAGAGAATGAATAATGAAAAAGTCAGTGGAAATCGAAAACTCACGACCCCTCCAATCCGTGGAATTGCAATACCATCTGATCCATGCCAGCCCATTGGTAATACTCCTGTGAATTGACGGATAAATTATGCTTTCTCTCAAAAATTACTTCCATAGGACACTTTTGGAGTAAAATAGGCAACAAAGGACATTATTTTACTTTTTTGAACAATTTACTATCTTCACGAGCACAATCGTTTTTGCCTGTCACATTCCATCTGTGTCAAGCCATTGCCAATAGAGGCCCATCTGGGTTTAAGTCTCAATATAGCTTAATCAGCCAATCACATGTGCTGTATTAACTGTCATTAGGCCTTTCGTTTTTTATTGGTTGGTTCACGGATCCGCCGACTCACTTTTTCCGAAAAGTGGAAAAAAAAAAAAATCAGGATTTTGTCCTTTTTTATTTCCGCCGACGTACAAATTTGCTACTGACCTTATTTTTATATCCTCTGATAAAAAAAATCACAATTCTCGACAGGAGGACTCAGTGGAAAGGCTGAGGTATACAAAAATATATACTGTCAGTGACTGTCGAAGAGTGAAACTTTAGACACGAGGTATCTGTAGACATCGCGCATCCATTTTGGACCTTTCAAGGGAGATAATTCTGCAAAGTTGTTGTGGCGCGCTGTCACAAAATGGCGGGCAGTTTTTACATCTGTGTCGTCATAAAGAAAGGGGCGGATGTCAAGACTAGATCTTTTCAGCAATGTAACGAGCGGCAGCGATACGGTTGGGGACATCAGCAATGTAACGAGCGGCAGCGATACGGTTGGGGGCATCGTCTGCAAATGTATTACGTCGGCTGACACGCTTTCCTCCGTGAAGTCGTCAAAACATGAAGATGGTGCCGTCTCTGAATGTGACTTGTCTACCCCGATGTCAGTGTTGCACTTGTTCCGGAGTAAATTCCTTCAAGTTACATTGTATCCTATCTGACAAGGACGCCAGACCCAGGTGAGCTGTTCCATTATGATGGATATGGCAAAGAGAAGAGATGCCCTCCCGAATGAAAGGTCACGATCTTCATACATTCGCTTTTCGTAACCCCAATATTATAGGGGGCCTATATTTCGTGATTTAAGGGCCATGGGTGGTAGCATGTTGTTGATGCCGAATCTTTTATGTATTTTTCACAGCCGAAAGGACGTCCATTTTTATAAATAAAATGTTCGAAACTTTTGTACAATTAGTCAATAGGAAAAGTACTGAGTACTTTTTAACTCTCAGTAAATACAGATATCTTGCAGATACAACAACATGCCCCCAATTATGACCCTTGGACCAATAATTATTTACAAGTTCAGAAACTGTGGTCAGTACTAAATACAACTTCACAAATCAAAAGTTTTCTTTTGAGAGGATGTTGAAAAAAGACAGCAAAACCAGAGGAGTCTTGTCTTGTCAAACCACTTTGAAGACATCAATGTCCTTTCATTGAACATACCACAAAGTGCATATATTTTTTTTCTGTGGCTTCTACATGTACACCCATAGTGTTACAACTGTATTCGGCTGTATCGAAGTTATTACACTATGAGTAATTTTGTGTGTGTGTGACAGTGGGTTTTTTTGGGGTTTTTTTCCCCCTCCTGTCGACCTGGTTTTTTCATCACTCAAATCCGTGAACCAACAAATAAAAAACAAAAGGCCTTAGGCAGTTTGATATGTGACTAAGTCTGTGACCAAAGTTTATATTCGGTCTTCCAAGACAAGTTTTCAAGAGGAGTTATCAGACAAGCCTACCAAAGTATCATACAAGAGCCAGTGAGTGAAGGAGGTACTTGAAAACTTGGGGGACAAAATAAAAAGCATTATTCATTCTGAGTTTTTTTTTTCATCTATTGCAAGCTGATCGGTGAGTGGTTGAATTGAAGCTGAGAAGTCCAATTTCCATTTCGGCAAAACAAAAAACAACGCTGCCATTTCAGATAATACACCAAAACCACATTCACATCGCAATGCAACTTTCAATTAGAATGAAAGTCTTTCAGAACACTGCGGTTTTGGTTTGCCAATGTTACGTCCTGTGAAAATTGGCCTACAGCCGAAAGAGGAAAGGAGTAATATACCAAGAGTCTGTGGCGGAGAATATCCATTTCCTTGTCATGGTCCAGATCAATGGTGGTCAGCAGACCGTCCAACTCTGCCACATGTTCACTGGACAGGCAACCACGGAGACTCTCTAATGTCTGGAGGTGGAAAAATATTCAATATATGTCAAGATATTGGCCCGATATTCAAAATTACTAATGTACATGTATGTATGAAGATTATAAACCAGTAACCATAGTAACAGTTTTAATGAAAAAAAGAGACAAAGGGCAGTGTGACAGTGGAGCATTTCTCATCTTTCATTTCACACAACAACAACAACGCAATCTATTTTTTGTCAAGTTACCAAACATTATGACAACTGGAAAGTATGTGAATTGCATTATAACAAAAAAAATCCTTAGATGCTCAGGTTTGAACAAAACTCTTCATAATCATGTCATATTGTTTGTCATAAAATTTCCTACAAACTTAGCATCATATACAGACATAGGCACCTCCTTAGAGAAGAAGCAAAACTGCTATTCTACAATGCATGCTCTCCCACACATGGACTACTGTCTTACACTTTGGGGAGATGCAACTGCTTCTCAAATGGACAGAGTTTATAAACTGCAGAAAAGAGCAGCAAGAATGATATTGAATGCTCACTATCTCACTCCAACCAAGACACTATTTCAAGAACTCGACTGGATCAGTGTGCATGATAGACTAACTTATCAAAAGGCTGTCTTTATGTTCAAGATCATTAATAATCTATGCCCACCTCATCTCCACTGTCTTTTTCAATATGTAAATGATGTAACAAACCAAAACCTCAGATCAGCTGAAAACAACAAACTGTACCTTCCTCGACCATTAAGTACTGATTATCTAAAACAGAGCTTAAGTTATTCAGGAGCCAAGTTGTGGAATTCTCTTGACAAACATCTCAAGGATGCCCCATCCCTCAATGCTTTCAAGTCCAGACTTATGAACATAATCCGGGGGCAAAATACAGATGTTTAGTGTCATTACTAAAATGCCACTGCCCTATCATTTGTGCATTGTCAACTACTCTGTTATGTATTTTTTATTATATTGCATGTGATTTGTTCATTTATTATCTCTGGAGGGCCTCCAGGAACAACAGTTTTTGTAACTGCCAGAGTTACCCTCGATAAATAAAGTTATATAGTACATGTATTTAACAAGGAATGTTCAGCATATAGTTTAATTCTCAGATTTGCCATTATGATATCACGAGGCTAGGGCCTAAATTAAGAAGTTGTTTGTTTGGGGTAACCCTACCTACCCACCAAAAAAGCCTGTACCTAAAACTTCTTATTGTATTATTATTTTTTTAATTATTATTATTATTCATCTGACAAATATAGTCTTCCTGAAACTGTATTAAATTGAAATTATATATGTAAATCAGGTAACTACATGTACATGCCTGTAAAGCAGTGATTTTTTTTGTTTTTGTTTTTAATTCAATGGTATTGAACTGTGCGTCACATCTGTTTCTACATTTATGAAGCAATATTGTCACCATGTATGTGATCACATGAAATCGACCTACCGACCCACGGTTTGTTGCAAGGTTATATTTCCCCAAACAAACAACTATACAGTTTGGGCCCAGACTATCCATAAAAATGTACTACAGTGCTTCCTCCTACAATACATGTACCTGTTGATGTTTCTGCAGGCGCATAGACCGCCCTTCTCGAACCACCCCCTTGTCTGTCTGTCCACCTCCCTGTTCCACCTCCTGGCCTGCTTGTCGGCCCCCAGGCTGCTCCATAGCAAGCTGTTCTTGTAGACTGTTTATCATCAATTCATATTCAGACTTCACACTCTCCAACTGTGAGCAGAAAGAAAGCACAGTACAACATTATGAAGGTTCACTGTATAGTTGTTCATTCTTTAACATCAACATAAAATGGCGAACAAATAGTCTGGATTGGTTACTAGATACATGTATTATCACCTTTGCCATTATTGAAGTTGTATTTCCTGTCTCAGATTATTCTTTAGTTGTCGAAACTTCACAGTATATACCCAGTTGATGTACATGTATCAATGGAGGGAAAACAAATGGGTGTTGAAATCTAACACAGCGGAGTTTTGACACTGAAATAAGACAATAGCATTACTGTACAGCAAATACCATTTACATGTATCAGGTGAAGTGATTCAACATCAGTTAAAAGATATTTCATTATGAATGGAATTTCTGGGATAATACACAGGCAGTAAGTCTGGGTATATGTACATTTATGTTACTGACATTGCATTATGAATGGAGGAAAGTATTTATATAAACAGACGCACACTGCCATGATAATACCCCTGCACCTCTAAGAGTGGAGGGGTAAAATCCTATATATAGAGTGTAGTGCATGCAACATGCATACCTGTATATGCCACTGGCATGCAAGTCCAACAAAGAGAATATTACAGGTGCTGGGCTACATGTAGATCTGTTATATCTGTGTCAATATACAATACCAATAATGGGTATGGACAAATTCATAACGAATTCTATCTAATTGACATTAATCTTTGAAGACAGTCCAAGTATACATAACATTAGGCCGAGACATGGGATGTTATACAGCTGGCCAAAAACATCTTCCATGGGAGCTGTGTCATTACCATCACTCATCAGGGGGGTACGATATGTTTGCTGTCAAGACTACCGGTCTGCTACCTCTTATTTTTGTGGGAGGCCCGTTGGCCGAGTGGTGTACATCGACAACATATACATATAGTCCTCGCAGTTGGGTGCCTTACTCTCTGGTGGTCATTGTTCAAATCCTGCATAGGACTCTCAACCAATTTTCACTAGAATCTGTGCTATATGTATACTAACAGAGTATAATCCCAAAATAACAAAAATAATGCAACAGATTTGATTATCTACATTAGCCTAGTACATGAAATGATAATCATTAGTGACTGTAGTACAGATACAAATTTAGATCAGGCCCTGAACAGAAATTACAGTAAATCAGGATATCAAGACATTAATTAATGGACTAATTAAATGATATTTCCGGCATACTATTCCATAATAAATTTCAAACTGCGTTCACCTGGTAACGAGAATTTTCTACCTGTAATCCCCATGGTGACCAGGTAACAATAACAGGACTTTGTGGCTCCACGACGAGGGACCAGCGATCACACACCGGCCTCACGGCCATCACACCATACAGTGCTGTTACCACAACCACCACATATATTCTAGTGAGAAGACGCAATGGCTCTGTCCGTTCTGCTATCGACAGGATAATTCCTTTGCATGCTATCAGCATCAGCAATTAGCAAATATTGTCAACACATGGCTGGCGCTAATCAATTATTTTGACCTGTTATCTTGAGTGAATGGAGCAATAATACTCAAGCAGATTTGGAGACATCGAGAAAACATTGACTAATATTGAGACGTAAAATTGTAATCCGTACAATCTATTTATAAAAGTGGCTCCAGTTATGTGATAGTCTATGCCACTACGTCATAATACAATGACCACGTTTAAAATAAAATCAATCGATTCTATGATGAGTGTGGTCATTACAGATGGAATCATTCGACATCCAAACGGTAATAAACTTTATCATGAATTATTGTACATGTAACAAAACAGTCACACTTGTCTAAAATTGTACTTTCTCATCCAATATTTACAGTCATAGATGTAACCACAACATAAAAATTCAATACTCTTCATTTTTACTTAATTCGAATAGGGAATTGAAACAAATACATGTATGTTATATATTATTTGAATGGTCTGATTTTTATTCAGGCAGTGTAAATTGAATCACGATTGTTTTTTTGTTTTTTAAATGGTTTAAAACAATCAAACTACCCTACATGTATATGGTCTCCTGTTTAAGTCACTTGTAGATTTTTAGAGCAATGGTTTTGAAACTCATCATACTCATTCATCACATTCATTTTCCCCCAAACAGTGCATTAGTTTTTAAACTTTGTCCACTAACTTGTTCTACTGGTATTGATTTTTTAATCATCTAACCAAAATAAATTGGACAAAAACAAGGCCTCCTCAATTTAAATGTTCTAAAGTTCAAACAAGGAAAAAAAAGGAGGCACTGTTCTGTATACTGACTTATGTCATATACATGTATATAGATGCCAAAGGACTTCTTACATTCGTATGGGAAGCTGTCCCTCTGCAGGTGCATTTGTTTGTTGAAAATTTTATACAATCCAGAAATTTTTCAACCTTGCAGGGCATGAATTTACCATAAAACTTTACCAGACCATCGGGCTGGTATATTTCATTATACAAAGGTGAAATTCTTTAATTATAACCAGTCACTCGGGCTGGTTAGCTAGCTTTAGAACTATATTCAACCAGACAAGTTCTAAATTCACCAGCCACGGGCTGCCGGGCTTGTGGCAATTTCGAGCCCTGCCTTGTATGAACAAAAAGCTACATACTATTGTCATTCTGCAGAAACTTGGTTACATGAAATGCCCAGGAGTTTTATGATAAGCAGGCAAAATATGCTAAACAGCCTAATTGTCATTCAATATTGGTGATTTACACAAGACATTTCAATCAAAGCAGAAATATGACTATCTCAACCAAAATAAGTCCAGTAGTTCTGTGACACACATAATTAGGTCCTACATGTACATTACTCTGAATGCATCGTTTTGGTTAATATAATCATATTTTGGGTTAAAATAAATTGATGGAAAATCTCTTGTGTACATGTAAAATGATGGTAATTAACAGAATTAAGCATATTCTACAAAACTCATGAGTCATGTGCATGCATTATAAGTGGACTGTCGTCTGTCTCTCCTTTCCATTAATAGCATTGACTTTTATAATCTAATATGGCTCCTCCGAGTGCCAGTGATGTATATTTAACCCTCTATGTACCACCAGGGGCAGATACAGGCCTTATTTTATACCGTTATACAGCGCCCAAAATAAGCGAGGTCTAAAAACGCCTTAATTAACGAAAAACGCCCAAATTACGACGAAAAAATTCAGGTATTTTAGTTTATTATGCAGCAAATTTACGTCTTGTATTTAATTTTGAGATGGTTCACTCACGTTTGCATTTGTCACTTCAAAAATGAAGCGGCGAAATCAAGACGTAAATTGCCAATGAGAGCCGCCATGTCACTTTTACCAACCCGATTCATATGAACTTCACTTGATAACTTAATAGGGAAATCATAACTTTAACTATGCTAAACGCTAGCCGGACGTTATCGTCTTGCGGGCCACATGGAACAAGGTGTTTGCGCAGTGACCCCTGGTGGCGAGGTTGATTCGAGCAGACGGCTTCTACTTCCTGTGAAGAAAGATGACGAAAATGCCTCGTGGTCAGCCACCGACAACCAGGAGTTCTCATAATCCGAAAAGCGCCAGCTATGTTCACAGTCAGAAGAGAACTGCTGAGATTGTGAAGACAACGGGCGGGGGAATAGGCCGTTTTATTCAGAAACGTCCACGGACGGATCCTCGTAATTTCATGTTCCTAGCCATGTTCTTTGGAAGTCGTCTCCCCTTGGTCTATGTCACCAGTGCAGAGATCGCCAGGTTTTCAGTTGCCAAGTCTCACGGAATTTCCGTGAGTATTAAGAAATATGGACTAACCTCCCGGTCTCACGGAAGAGTTTAGAAATCTCACGGAATTCATAGTATATGTTCTCAAAAGTCTAAATCTGCAAAAAAAAAAGACTTATTTTCTCATGAAAAGGAATGTAATATAACATTTTTGACAATTTTTCTACAAAAATTGATATAATCTCATATGGAAATTCATTGTCTGGAAATGCGTCGGATGCATTTTAGAGCGTCTGAGAACGTCTAGCGGCTCGGGCCCTAGGCAGGCCCCACACCCCCGGCCAAAAATTTTGTTCGCATCGCTTCGCTCGGCAAAACTAAAAGAGCGCCCAAATCAAAAAGCTGTATCTGCCCCTGACCATATCGGTAGAACTGTACCGATGAGAAAAGTTCCACAATTGCCTGTCATTGGTATACTAAAATTGGAAATTTCTGGATGAATATTGTTGTCATATTACATCTTGTTTGAAAGCTCTGAGTATCGACTTTGAACCTACAAAGATGATGAAAAGTGTATCTCAGCATCATCAGTGTTCAGGACAGAGCTGATACCAAACAGGACAGAGCTGATACCAGTTTGGAAAGGTCAAAGCTACTGGTATACAAAACGATGAAAAACATCTGCCTATCACCATCTCCTTTCATTTCCCATATTTTAGAAATTTTCCCTCCTATTCTCACACAAAAATAAATCTGTGCGAACCACACTGGATCTAATGTTTTAGCACCATATCCGCAATGACATTGCATCGCAACATTATTTTGGGTCGAGGTGTCATCTTTTATGCAAAAAAGCCAAAAATAAATGAAAGCTCACTATAAAACATTTGTGAACACAGTTTTACATGACTTTTGACACTGAGCATTTTAAATATAAAATTGGGCTATTTTTACCTTTGAAGCCCAGCTATTTGTGCAGAATTAAAGAAATTATTTTTTCCACTCACACTATATTGATCGTGAAACTGCCCACAAAGCAGAGTAAACTCTCAGCTAAAAATGAAGTAAACATAATGTTACCCTTTCTATTATTCTTTGTTGACCTCATCAGAATTTTAAAACTATAAATGGCATGATCTAACATGTATATCCATCAATGTATGTAAAGAGATGAAGATAAGCAGATAATATGACGATATTGATTCATCGGATTGTCAGTGCGACCATGAAAATTACAGAACAGTTCAACATGGACCAAACGAG
Organism: Hanleya hanleyi; assembly: GCA_036873755.1. Taxonomy (NCBI): domain Eukaryota; kingdom Metazoa; phylum Mollusca; class Polyplacophora; order Lepidopleurida; family Hanleyidae; genus Hanleya; species Hanleya hanleyi. Next base: position 4,589 of record JAVTVY010048463.1, on the reverse strand, counting down.
CAAGGGAGGTAACCCAGAAGGGTGGAAAGATGACCAGATTCAGCACAGCACATGTGCAAGAACATATGAAAATGCCCACAAAGGATATTACTGGAGTCACTAAGGATAAACTAATCATTTGTTTGAAGGCATACATGTAATCCACTGACTGTGAAAGCTGATGAAAAATAAATGTCCCAAAAATATAATCAAATCTTCTTAAATAATTCTGCAGGACTTACAGCTACACATAATCAGTGGAAACCTCAGATATCAAAATCAAATCAATCAATCAAAAATAAATCAATCATTGAATACAGTTCATCGAATCTGATCTGATGGAGGAATTTAAAGGATTGTGAAGACTGTGTTTGGACGCCGATTGTTGCGCAGCCTGATAAATTGCAATCAGGAAATGTTACGTCAGCGATCCGATGACCAATGATTTGACCTTTGACAAAACCTGTTTGACATGTTTTGGCGGAAGACACGTCATCCACGAGGTCCCCGAACAACACAAATGAATGGAACGAGTTGAAAAATCTGAAACCATACATGTATAGCCTTGAACCGAAACGCAAAGGAAACGCAATCATATTTTTTGTCAAAGGGTTTTCGAGCGCGCCGAAGTAAGCAATATCATAAGGACTGATATTAATAGAATGAACAACTGCATGTACAAATCCTTCTTTCTAAAACCCTGTAAATCGTCTGTAATCCTTGAAACATTTTATAGACCCGCTCTCCCACTTTCCCGGGAAAAAAAACAATGAGGCGCTCAACGAGTATCACATGCCTGTCTTACACAGTACGCTGAGTCAACACGCAGAATGTAATTTTCTTACGTCAGCTACCCGACCCTCCAATTGTTTTCACCTGAACAGGTATCATAGTTACTTCTCTTGCTTTGAAGTTCTCTTTGAACACCTGACTTCCGCTCTGCTAAAATTTGCAGTTTTGATGGCGATTTCACGTTTTAAGCTCGGTGCATGTGGAACCTCTTTTACTAGTGGTGATCATTTGGCTTGTTGTACACTTGAAATAAATGTTATCATGATCTCGTGGCTTCCCTGTTTACGGGAGTACCTTTATTTATTTGTTACGACCAAAAAAAAAAATTAAACTTATCAATCCTAGAGGAAATGGAATAAAAACAAAAGCGAACAGGTAAATCACCAGACTAAGCCAGGTGGGCCTAACACTGTCAGAAATATTGGAGCTTGATGAATCAGGTCTAAGACCTACATGTATTTGAGTATAACAGAGAGCACTGAATAACAAGCACATGGTGAGCATTAAGGTGCGCGATTGGCTTATATTCTCTCGCATATATTTAGAATCTAATTAGCAAAGCTGCTAATTTGCAGATATTTTCTAGAATACTTTGCTATTTAGAACGAGATGCTAATTATACAATATATTCTGTTTCTCCCCGAACAAATCCACCGACCGCAATATGCCCCCTGCATCGATTCAACTGAACGTAAATATTGAACGAGAATTCATCCCACTACCAGATTATGCAGCAGAGTAAACTTGCTGACGGAATGATCGACACTGTTCGACTATCCTCCCTCACACGAGGTACACCCATTCGGAACTCCCGAGCGGAAATCTACGAAGGGGACATCTCAAACCGGAGATCCCCGAGAAGTTGCGAATGGAGGTACACCGACTGATTCGGGTGAGCGAGAATATCGTTCGACTTGTCCGTGACGTCAATGACAAGTTATACCCCACTGAGGTCGCCGATACTTATTAAAGCGGATAACGCTCATCTTCCATGGACCAAAGTCAACATAACCTGTGACGTACAATGTAACATGACGTAAAACGCTGAATATCTCTTTCCTTAACCTGTCATCGCGAGAAAGCTTCACGCGAGCACATTCCATTCTTCTCAGTTTGCTCATACCGAGAATGTCGGCGTTTCCCTTTTCGAAATACACGAATGATTTGCATAAAATGTAGACTATATACATATGTGCGATGCTGGGACTTGGAGCTCTTGTTCCCCAGAAAGAAACAATATATTGTCTAATTAGCACTTTGATAATCTCATCTAAATTGCATAGATTCGCACTTCAGGGAGAGTTAATATATTGTCTATTTAGCGTAGATTCGCAAATCTGTTTTACCTCTTCGAGATTGCAGAGAAGACAATATATTGTCTAATTAGCACTTTGATAATCTCATCTAAATTGCATAGATTCGCACTTCGGGGAAAGTTAATATATTGTATATTTAGCGTAGATTCGCAAATCTGTTTTACCTCGTCGAGATTGCAGAGAAGACAATATATTGTCTAATTAGCACTTTGATAATCGCATCTAAATTGCATCGATTCGCACCTCCTGCATACTTAATATATTGTCTATTTAGCGTAGATTCGCAGATTCAATTTCACACGCCGGCTTCACAATATATTGTCTAAATAGCACTGTGGGGAAAGTGAATAATATATTGTATATTTAGCGTAGATTCGCAAATCTGTTTTTAGATTCGCAGATTCAATTTCACACGCCGGCTTCACAATATATTGTCTAAATAGCACTGTGGGGTCATTCTCACGGAAAGGCACATTTTCACTTGGGGAAATATCTGAAAATCAAGATCACCAATGACTACAGAATTTGATTTCAACAGAGTCTCCATTGACAAAACTCTTTATAATGCGTACAATAAATGCAGACATTCCGAATAATAAACTTTTCCTAACACTGGTCTTCAATCATGTCACTGGTGTTACACAAGAATGATCAGTATATTGGGCACTAAGAGGACAGAAATAGGAAGAAACACACATACTAGGCAATATATTGCGTGTAACTATGACTAACGATGAAAAAAAAATTGAAGTTAAGAAAACAAGTTTGTTTTTAGTATTCTAATTATGCTACATAGCTCACCAAAATCAGCCAGTTGAATCGCATGCATCAACCATTCATGTAGATTCTGTATAATAAAACTAATTATTCTTGATGCTGACTGTAAACTAATTATGGAGGTATAAATCGGGAGGAGACACAGATTGGGGTGTTGAAAGTGTTCAATGTAAGATCCCAAAATCAGACAATCACGACCATTTCAACCTTTTCGCTCTGACAATAATTGACGTTTACTCCAATGAGATTAACATATTCGCACGGCACAATCTTTTGATATTTTCTACCCTTAACAAAGCCAGATTTTTCGGCAGGAGTAAACTCTTTGATGTTTACGGACCCTGCCGGGAAATGATGCCTTATTTGGAAACTGTTTCGGGATAATGTTTATATATTAGACCACGAGCTACCGCGTCTAATTACTGTGGGCGTGATTTTGAAATAGTTACAACCAGCTATCCATCTGAATTGCTAACAGTAGTAGTTTCAACTCGCACGGGATTTATATAGGGCTGAATTTAGATATAATACATGTATTCCGTGATATTATATCTGACTTTCCTGAGATTGATACATACTTATGCTTATCATCGTTCCCAAACGAGTGATTTTACCAGATTTGGCGAACGGAGGCATAATAGGCATATCCGCTCTGATCACTTTCTGCGAAGCCGTCCATAAACAGAAAGATTTCACTCCCAAGTTAGAAAAAATCGTCAAAACACACGAAGTCAACACTCAATGTACCGAAAAGTCATTTCAATGGCTTGGTCAGTTTAAATATAACGTCCGCAGAATCACCGATACAGATTTACCTTTTCTCTCTGGTATATCATCAAACACAGAAATGCCTCCATGGACAAGAAATAAAGCATATGTGACCATGATCGAAAATATCAGTTGCAGCGGGCTTTTGTTTTACCGAGTTTTTTTCTATCGAAACCCAAATTATATGAGTGTAGACCTAATAAACTATGGTTTGGATATCTCCATGCCAGGTTTTAACTTTCTTTGTGCATTGTCGATAGAAGATACAACATCTTCTATTTCAGTTTCTGGTAATGAAGTAAAAGTATGAATCAAACACTCCAAATCTCCCCTCAAGTGACACATATATCTCCAGTAAAAAGTCGAATATATAACAAATCCGCGACATTTCGGCACGCGACATCTCGGCATATACGAGATTTCGGCATGCAACATTTCGGCACAAAGTGAAGAGTACGACATTGTGGCACGCGACATTTTCACATGTCAAATTCGCGTGACGAAATGTCGCTTACCGAAATGTAGCTTGCCGGAATATCGCGTGACGAAACGACCTGATACCACATATAATAAAAGGCTATTTTATGGATAACAACTTTTGTATCCCGTACACAATATTTGTGTATGTATCGCTGTTAATCGACAAGAGTGTTTCATAGCAACAATTTTAATTACTGACTTATTACATGTATTAACAACATATGGCCGTTCTGATTCTTCGGTGAAGCAGCTTCTTGTGTTCCTTATGTCGATGGACCCAATACCACCCATTGAAGAGACAAATACATGACTATAGCGCCACTACCGGAGGAAGAAAATGTCAGTGCGAATGATGTGTGATAAATCGTACAAGATATAATTATATCATTTTATCACGTAAACGCAATGCACAGGTATCTAATATCATTTTTGTGGAAGAAGGTGATCCAAATTACATGTACTTATGACATGATATAT
>JAVTVY010048462.1:0-23122 GCA_036873755.1 Hanleya hanleyi | reverse complement strand
AAAAAGATCCGCCTTCCTCTGTCTTGCCTCCTTTTGACGGTAATAACCGAAAGACGAAGATTTACGTATCCAATGAGGGTATTTTATGTAATTGACTGACTGGCGATTTTAAACGAATAGAATTACACCAAATGTACTCCTTATCAAAACTCACCATGCCCAGTGACTTGGTTTACTACTTATGAAGTAGATAATTAGGATCTGTAGAATTTCCCGATTTAAGGCTTGTCACATAAGAACCGGGTATTAAAACTGCCAGATCACCTAGATAGCTATTGATGCGCCGCCATCATTGTAGACAATGATACACGTTGGCACTGACCATTCCTTGCCCGTTAAGGAAGAAAAACGCCGAATGGTAAGTAGAAAGAAGTGGTTACACCTGCAAAATCTGCTCTGCCAAATATTCAATTAAATACTTCAAAGAGTACTTATTATGTAGAATAAGCATTTTGCACATTCTCCATTTACATTCCGTCGCCCATCATTTTTTGAAGATATTTCTTGTTTCAATTCTTCACATGATTTTTAAGAAACTCCCCGGCATCAAGAAATACATTCCTGTGTTGAAACACTTGATTGGTCAATTCAAATATTCAAAAACAAACCCGGTATTTTTATTGGTTCGTGGAGAAAATTGAAAAGATATCCAACCAATCACAGAGCTTCTATAAAGGTCCATTTCATTACTGGTAATGTGTAGTTCTGAATCGTGTATTATGCGAGCGTTATCCGAGAATGTTATTATGCGGACGGGAAATAAAAAAAGGTGAGTGATTGCGTGAATATGATTTAACGTCGATTTGAACTATATTTTAGTCATATGACAACGTTTTGGTCATTCCTTCTCAAGCTCGTGAGCCGCATGGAGTAGGGTCATATTCCTTTTCACACTCGGGAATCGCAGGCTTGTCCAGAAAAGGTAACAAACAGGACCTTTTGGAGATATGAGCATATGATCGATATATGCTGCGACCATCAGTCACAATACGGAACGTCAATCAGGGGAAAAAAGATTGCTCTAAGGCCGAAGAGGATTTTCTATGACCGTAAAGAGGAGGATTGACGTGCAATTCCGAAGATCACGTCCACCTGGAGAATATCCGGAGTAATTGTGGAATAAAATCGGTCAACTGGCGCTTATAGGTCTAATGATACACTCGCAAATACTATATTTTATGCACTAGCGAAACATAGCGCGACAAAAATCAATGTGCGGGGACAACGGTACAGAGACAGGTCGCTCGAGACAGCTCAGATTAGACTATAACATTTCTAAATCAAACTGATCTGTTTTCAATGAAGATTGTATTAGCTGACGAGAATAGGTTTAACCCGACCAGGCTTGGGCTTGTTGGAATCTGCCGAATATTTTTGCAACCCCTTAGAGAAATGAAGGGACAAGCGCCAGCAGAAAATGTAACAGAATCCAAGATGTTCGCTACAGTGACGTTATATCCTGTATTTCTGGGGGGGTATTTTTTTGTTTTTATTGAAGCATTTTTTCTCAGCAAAACTGATTAATTACGAAATCATAATCTGATGGGAGATAAAAAAATTCTGGGCACATATGCATAAAAGAAAAAAGACGAAAACGCAATGCTTCAGTCAAATCCTGTGGTCGTCATTTTAAATTCATGGCCGCCATTTTGAATTCGCTCATGATCCTCTGCTCGGGGGGATAAGCCCTCCCCCAACCAGACCTGATAGGATTAATGATATATAGTGTATTTTAAACCTATCCTTCTCAAAATGGGGATGCAGGAATGCAGTTTCCTCGCATGGTACGTGTAAGGTCTACGGTACAATATGAAATGCCCGATGTGAAAATAATGTGTTCATCCCTATATCAGAATTGATATTTACGATAGAGCATGAGGGTCTCCATTGACTTTTCTTTTTGAACCAGAAATTCAATATTCCCACATGCTTTTCGACTGTTCAATTACAGTGCTTCAAAATATATATGTCCACCACCAAGGCAGGCCAGAAAAGCACAAGAGATTCTAAAATAAGAGCCTAATTGGCACTATGGACAACATTATTAAAATGAAGTCTCACGTGTTAGAATGAGTTCCTGGTTGTCAGTAATAATAACCATTCGCCTTTTTATCTCAATCCTGGTACCCGACACATCGTTTCACACTAATGCATACACTTAGACAAAAAAAAAATTTCATTTCACCTTAATTTTGTTTTCAGATACATCGTTGATATTTAACCTTAATTTCAACTTGAAATTCGCAATAATTTTCTTGGTCAAATTTGAGAGAAGTCAATCAATTTGATGGAAAGATCAGCAGGAAAACGAGGAGGAGAACAAGATTGCGCATTCCGGAGGAATTCGCCAATAAAGCTGACGTATTCCACAATCCCGGAATAATGGGTAGATGAGTCGGTCAGTGTCGTACAGTATAAAAGACCGTTAATCTTTTAACCCTATCAGAACGGGGCTTAGGCATTAGTACTAAGTTTCTGCACTATCTCCGAAACGACAAAAAATTAGGAGCTGACGTTCCGTGACTTTATAGCCTATCATATTGGAGTAATTCGCATACCACACTGCGCAAAGCGTCATGAATATCTACCATGCGGGAGTACTAGAACAGTGATGTTTTCGTATTGTTTCTCTAAAAGATGTTAGCGTCTTCGTGCAGAAGATTAGCTAAATAATATATAGCCCTCAAGAGTATGAGGGCTATAGGTCGGCCCCAGTCACCTCCAGCGAGGGTTTTAGATAATTTTATTACGAATCACCCACCTCTGAAACTGCCGTACATCTAATCTCTATCCCCTCCTGCCCACTATTTTAAAATATTGAGCACTATTGTGAAATAGTGACGCATATATCGCCGTCTGAATTTTCCAGTCGTGAACTTCGACTCTTTGCGCCGCCATGTTGGTGACGTCACTGTATATGGTTAACATGGCGCATTTAAAGTGGAATTCGACTGGAAAATTCAGACGGCGATATATTCGTTACTATTTCACAATAGTGCTCAAGATTTTAAAATAGTGGGCAGGAGGGGATAGAGATTAGATGTACGACAGTTTGAGAGGTGAGTGATTCGTAATAAAATTATCTAAAACCCTCGCTGGAGGTGACTGGGGCCGACCTATAGCCCTCATACTCTTGAGGGCTATATATTATTTAGCTAGCAGAAGATGATCGTGTGAGACCAGCAGCTGTTAGATTGACGTGTCAGCAAAAACTAGGTCAATTGGTGGAAACAGGTTTACTCGAGGACCTAGGGTACCTATCAAAGATGGTGTTCGCAGAGAAAATATGTCCGTAGCCAGTTTTCACTCTGATAACAATTTGCCTCGTTGTATATGTTAATTGAAATTTTCTAACAATTGATTACAGCGACTGGAAATATGTCCGCGGAATTCAACGAATGATCGATCCGATAACCTGGCGTTCTTGATACCATGTACCTAGCTCTTATTCGCGATGACAATACGACATTGTCGAGTATAATAATACAGCGTATACCTTAGATGTATCGCGGTTGAGTTACAAATCGTATTATCCACAGTTTTTGAAGGATAATATAAGTTATACCAGTGTCTTGCGTTGGTATACAGGCTGATATTTCGTCGAGAAGATAAATATTTTCACGAGCCCGAAGGGCGAGTGAAAATATTTATCTTCGAGACGAAATATCAGCCTGTATACCAACGCAAGGCACTGGTATAACGAATTTATCACATTGAAGAGCTATTTTCCTGGTTGGTTTAACATATATCACCAACTCGAAAGAAAAACAGGCATAAACTCAACGTTGAACAACGTAAGACATCGTGAGTCGGACAGGCAGCTTCGATCTCTTTTCGATCTGTTCCGCGATGAACAATAAACTGAATGACAATAAACTGACATTCTGACGTTCCTGTTTATGTGGCATATAAAGCTTTGGATGATAATTTATTTCTTATCTTCATCCGCAAATACGCAATTGCCTCGCACAACTTGTTCCAGTGGCGGAACTCGCCCATACAAACTCGCGCAGACAAATTCGCCTGAAACAGGCTTTGTCTGCAGGTTGTTGCAAGCGCGTCCTTGACTGCGTTGGTATATGGGCACGCGCGTCCTTGACAGCATTGGTATACGAGAATTCTGAATTGGTATACCAACGGTGGCTAACGAAGAATTGCAATACGGTCTAATGCACTATGGTAATTAACCAATCAAAACTCTACAATTTACTCTGAAATGTGATAATATTTGATATGATTTCAGGAATATATTATTTACTGTGAAATCTAAGGTATTGTGTTACGTGTACATGTATCAGTGGAAACAAATGCTCCTAAAACATAACATGCTGATCATCAAACATATTCACAGACTTATAGGAAAAAACAATATTTCTTCTGGAAGTTCAAGTGTTTTACCTCAACAAGTGAATCACATTTACATCGGGCACTTCATACACTGTGAGAAGGAATTGCGTATAGACGTAACGTACCCAAACTCTTTGGGTCAAAGCGACCCGAAATGGTTGGGTCAATATGGAATTCGATCCCAAAACTGTGGGTCCGTCACGTCTATACCGAACAATACCTGGTCAAACTGACCGGACAGTGTAATCCATACTACTGGAATCATTTTGATTGTATATATTTTAAAAATAAATCTTCAAGGTGGTTAATTCCAATTGATGACCTGGAAATCAGAAATTATTCTAGTTCAATGCCAACTGACTTATTTGTATTAGGTATGACATTTATTTTCTAATATTTGTGCAAGAACCATTTGGGGAGACTATTAAACACATGGCAGTGTGACTAACGTCACAGGACCTACGAAGTAGGGTAGGCATTAGGACTCCGACGCGCACTGAATTTTTGGAAATCGCCCCAGTTGAAATCCTGCCTGTTTTCAGATGGGCACAGCCCAAGTCAGAATCACCAGTGATTTTCCATTAAAAGTCACCAGAAATTTTCATCAAAAGTAGGTCAGCTCAGAAGTTGCTGGTAACAGTCTCCTAATGCACGTCCATGCCATAAATCAAGGTTCTAATGTCAACTGTTCTCATTATTTCGCCGACGAAAGGACTCGGATGGACTGACCCCCTCGCTCACTCATTACCTGACAATTTGCAAATGAGGGCGTACTTCGTAGGAAACTAGTTGTGCGAAAAATATTTGGGGAGACTATTAAACAAATAGTTAAGAAAATATTGTGCAAATTCAAATGTGATTGTCTGGAAGTTCTTCCAATTATCTCCACGAGTCAATGAAAATATAGAATTTGATTTTGGAAATTTGAAACAACCAAGCATGTGTTGTAAGACTGGAAGATATCCTTTGAGTGAACTGGAGTTTCGATTAAAATCCATTAATCTTCCAGCATGATTATCTCCCAATGATATTTCATCGACCAATCTATGAGAAATCTATAATAACCATTTTTCCGAAGTCTGAAATTTTGTGCAGTATATACTCCTTTTCGCAGTTACAAATTTACAACAACAACACCATGTTAAACGCACTGCATTATGGGATCGGAGCGGTGATACTTTCACTTCCTGTGCCGCTAGATTACTAACCCTACTGGGTAAATTGTTATGAAACTCGAGAAATCAACGTAAAATAAACTAGGAAGCATGTCAATTTTTCAGTCTTGCATATTTTGAGAGATAAATGATCTCTTTATAGCGTAGAAAAAGGGCCGTCATCACCCCCGATTCTTGTAACCGCGAAAAGGCTTATTGACTGCCATTCGTCCAAACGGTTTTGCGGCTAAGATAGTCGGCGTACGGGAACAGGTATAATCTGAGAACGAATGGAGGTTTTCTCTGGAAGATGAAGCAAGAATGTATAACGTGGAAGGTATTTGTCTTCTAGTAATCTATCGAACGTATTTGGAGGCCCCTCCTAACACACACACTAACAAACAAATGCAAAATTACCGGCGGGTAGAGGTACATGTAAGCATATAGGCTTGTTTGCAACAACATATCGCAAACAATGTTTGAAGTTAATTACAAACATTCCCGTCTGTTTCCTGCCCATTGCAGACTGCCCAAGAACAATCAAATCCAGGAATCAGCGGTCCTGGACAATAATCAATCAGGACATATGAATGATTCTGTCAATAGAATATAAGAATGATATTATGGGTTATTTAAAGTGTGGGGTGCTAAGTAGGCGTTTATTCAAATGTTATTTATCGACAGAAAACTGTTCTGAAAGGCTGCAATTTTGAACACAGATAGGTAGTAACGAACTTTTTTAGCGTGTCTAATATTGACAATATCTGTTAAAGCTGCGCGTGTAATGACATGAAATGTCCAAATAGCACAGTGCCCGTTTTTCGTTCGTTGCGGTTCAGCTTTGGCTGAATGCCACACTCAAGGTTGTTTCACTCATATGGTGACACTCAGTTTGGTTGTAACTGACAAACTTTCACACATGGACCAGCTGGGCTCGAGCCCGTGTCGGTTCAGCGGTGTGAGTCTAGCGGTCACCAGCGAAGCGCCTTAGACCACTCGGCCACCGAGGATCCCTACAGTATTAGAACGAAGAGTGGGAAAATTGCAGCAATAATGGGGCCCGACCGAATCGTGTGGACCTTCATAACGAACACAATCGGAGGGAGCGGGATATAAACCACTCCACCCAGTTCGGATGTTCAGGTAGTTACCCACGCATGCACATGGCTGAGTTAGTAGTCAGCGTTTGGAGACTTCCGGTGGCTGAAACACTTCTCGAAAGTCCAGAAATGTTAATACCAAGTGCAAAGATATACTTTTCGAAGATATGATAGCCGTTGTTGTTTTCCAAAAACAATGTAGAATTTGGATTGCGTAATTTGAAGCGACAGCAGCTCACATTTTGGTACACAGTCGTATTGAACCATTGGCTAGCGATAACAAACGGGGATTCAACATAGCCTAGCCTCCAATCCTTCCGTTTAATACAGTTGCCATACCATCTCCTTCCGAAATTTACAAAAACAACAATCGTCTCGCCCAAGTAGGGTTAGGCATACTCAGCATAGAAACAAATATTCCTGGAGCAGTTTCACATTTTCCGCCGTTTTCAGGTGGACTCGCTGCACGCATCACCATGAGCCCGTTGTGAAATCTTGCTAGGTATTATGAATCATTTATTTGGTGCTTTACGTGATTTACGTTACCTGATTAAAAGCCTTCTCCACGCAAAACATGTAATTATACGGAATTTGCGGCGAATACCTATTGGAATTACTGTGATTGTACATTCGTGACGTCATTAGAATGACAAGATGAAATTGATTATCTAAGAAAAGGAGAAATATGTTTATAGACAGCGCATTTAGTCTGCGTGAAATTGATTCACTGATACATCAGCAACCGTCAGTCAACGATTTTTTCTTGTAAACGATCATGATATTTACTTTATCACACGAGAGAATATAGCGCATTGATCGAGATCAACATATATTGAGACTAAAATAGAGACTAAAATAGCCATAGCGGTATATGGCCTATATAATACAAAGGCAGTAGGCATCTAATGTGCAGGAAGCAGTATCGATAAAAAACATCTACCTTTTTGAGAGAGAGAGAGAGAGAGAGAGAGAGAGAATTAAGGTTTAATGTCGCGTGCTGCAACTTAGTAATCCAACGCATTAAAACATACACACATTAAAACTTATGTAACAAACCGATTTCTCTCAAATAACCCAAGATGCGATCCTCCCTCACCCGACTAAAAAGATCTTCGAAAGGAGTCGCTCGATAAAAAGCATCTCTTACAATCTTAAAATCTATGCATTCGATAAGAAAATGTTTCACCGTGAGATCTTCATGGCATGGAATACGCCTTGGGACTGGTTCTTTTTTTTTTTAGTAAATGCTCGTGAGTTAATCGTGTATGGCCGATTCTACATCGCCGGATCATGGCTTGATCGAAACGTTTCTGGCTGTTCAGATACGTGCGCTGGTTAATTGAGCATTTCACACATAAAGCGTCAGATCCGACATCCAACTGTCGTCCATGAAGAATCTTTACCATAGCTAACCAACAATTGTTACAGTTTTCATTGCAACAGTTTTCATTGATACTCACTAGATATGTCCTTAGCTTCAAATCCTCGTCATCCTGTATTCTTTTATCAGAATGCCAATTCTGACTCGACACCACTTATCCGGTTCACGGGGAGCATTATTAAATGAACATGATAAATTAATACATTTGAAGACAATATGATGATATAGGCAAAATGATGTTCATTGTTCAGTTTTCAAGGAAAAATTATGTTCATTATTCAGTGTTCGAGAAAAATGATATTATCGTGAAATCCAGATCACTGGATTTCATTCTCTAATAGCTATCATTCTCTAATAGCAAAATGGAACGTCAAATTAGGTTGCTACATATATTCATGTGAACGTGTCACAGTGGTAAAATTCCCCCTTTTCCCGGTTAAGGCTATATTACAGGTAGACACGTGGGCATATATAGGCTGGTATTTCGTCTCGAAGATAACAACTTTCACTCGGGCGGCTGGTATTTCGTCTTAAAGATAAATATGTTCACGAGCATGCAGGCCGAGAAAAATTAGTTGTCTTCGAGACGAAATAACAGCCTGTTTTTACCCATGAACAAGTCTTCTATAACAACTTTATCACATTGAAGGGCTCTTTTACTTGTATCTCATACAGGGAGAGAGAGAGTTTTTAACCTCCCGTTCCTTCTGACGACGATACAGCTAAACAAATTCCTAATCTTTTGTGCGAAATGTGATAAAACCCATGATCCAGCTCGTCACGATCGTTTGAATCACCGATATCAGAAAACGCTTCTTCACAGACCTGTTTCTTCAAGTAATTAGTAGAGCACAATTAAAAGAGCATGAGACGAAAAAGAAATCTTTCATTGATTCGAATAATATAAACACTTAGTTTTAATTATGAAACTCATCATAGGATGAAATATTCCAGATTATATGCTTGCAAAAGATGCAAAAAGCGGTAAAACATATCTCGGCATTTTGCTTCGTGAGATATGTCATGGATAAGTTTACATCTGTCATGGGGTGCAGGTGTTCAATTATGTAAGTTTCACCTTCCGAAGTTTTCAGAAAATATCAGGTTCTCATGATCCGTCATTCGATGGAACAGTCTCATTACTCTGTTCAAAGATGATGATGTATACTTTCTTAGACTCCGCAAAACGATCGACTTGCGGATGAGGGATTTGACGGCGAGTAGAGCCGAAGCAAAGAAAGTACAAGCAGACCCCATTACAGAAAATGACGAATTGGAATTTTTGGAGAAAAGGCTGTGCTTACAACGGATAAGTCAGAAGGTCTATTCCAATACTGTGTTGTTTTGCGACGAGAAAGTTTTGTTTCCGAGCAACGGAACAACAGAAGTTCTTGAAGCCGACAAGTTTGAAATTTACATGATCGTTCCAATGATGGGATTCGTTACATCTAATACACATCTCGGGTTGTCATACACGTTCAAGGCGTTTTGAAACACAGACGAGTGGACCCACCTGTGATCCAGCTGAACGAACTAAAGGACATACCCGATGTCTGGTGGTAATACTGTATGATACATATGTGTCATAAATACCGATAAATGGCAAGTTTTGCAAGAAACTTCTCCTGAAAACGATTCTAAATGTTCTAGGTTTAGTGCAATTTCCATCTTAGCTTTTAATCAGCTACAAAAAGTGAACAAGAACTTCACTTCTTGAACGACGCCAAGAAGGACACCTGGGATTGAACTATAAAAAAATCATTCTTGACGGTTCACATGCTGCAAAAATTTGTACAACGAAGGATTTTCAGAAAAAGCTGGTGTAACCATGGTAACCGCATTGCTCTTCGCAGGAAAACAATGCGTATTTATAATCGACAACAGTACGAAGTAACCGAAGATACACTGGGGCACTGCGGCCGATAGAAGACCACGTTCCTATAAGGTCGAAACCGCACCGTGACCCAATAAAACCAAGACCATGTGTTCTGGACACGCCCTCCTTTGGGCCGTTTCTTCTATTTAACACTCACGTATATCATCGGTCTTAAATAGTTGTATCTACCACTTCTCAAGCCGGTGCTAGGGGATCATGCCATCCGAGATGTCCACATGAACAGCTAAAATAAAAGCTTAGCTGGGATACAAATCATCACAGGGATCAGTTCTGCTTCTTGTAATGTTTTCAGAAAGAAGCAGTTCGTTTACTGCCTCCGGGACCATATTACTCCTCGTTTATTGGGTTTAAGGGGTTTATTGTTTTGGAGGGAAATTGAAGTCTTACGATGTCGGACATTACACGTTAGTTTTTCTGGTTATTCTTGCATTTACCAGGTTTACCCCATGTTGAGGCATTTACTCCATCAGACGTGTTTGAGCTGATCTGTCATCACAGCTCTCGAGCTAGCGTAAGCTCCGCTTAAGCCGGTGCTAGGGGCCGTGTGGATACTTCAAAGTTTCCGCATAAACAGCTGCAATAAAAGCGCGGCCGAGATACTATGGCTACGTCCAAGAATGCAACGCATTCTCGGGTATGAATGCGAGGTGCCGAGGGAAGCTTTCCTGTGAAGTCATATGTTTGCTTTTTAGTCGCCGGACGTAAATTTTTCCCACCTCGTGCATATCGCTCCAATTTCTACTCCGGCATCTTTTTACACCCCCTTTGTTATGTTGCGTTTAATTGGATCTTTGTCACCTGAAAACTTGTCATGTCTGTGTCCATTTTCGGGGGATGAGCCTATAAGTACATGTAACCTTCAATAAATGAGGTGAAATAGGCTATGCACGAAAGCGATACATCCAAATAAAGTAGGCTTTGTGATATATATCTTGGTGTCAAGATAAAGGTAGATCAATGAAACGACATTTACTATGCAAACAGCTGGTGTATGAACCAAACCAAACCAATGAGGCAGTATATCAACCCAAGTGACTAAGTGGCTGGGTTGTGCTCCCGATGATCACGTGAAACATTGAGTTTATGTATATGTTAATGGTGCCATAAGATTTAACCTAAACAAATATTGCTATCAATCCAAATATTCTCCCGCGGAAAATGAGAATGGGGTACTAGTGTCACGAACAACATACAAACATGTTGATTTATTCTTTTCTAATATTATTCTAATCGATATATTTTGTACTTTTAGTTTTATATTTGCTGAAACACAAATACATCTTTTGTGATCAATCACACATTGTGTATCTTAATATTACCGTACAACGCTATTAGACGGCGGGTGTAAACGGGAAGAATGTCCGGTAGGGAACAATATCCGGGTCCTATCTCTTAACTCTATCTGACTGTGGGCAGGGGAATTATGCCCCTCGTCTTTTACACTTTTCACTGTAGCTTCGGAACGAAGGGAAACAGAGAGCTAAAATCCCAGGGGCAAAGAATCATGGATAAATTCAAAATGGTGGCAAAGAAAATGGCGTTTTCGGATTTTTTTTGTACATTTGTCGTGCCGAAAATGCCCCAAATGTAATTTGTCGGCCATGCATGGGCAAATAGGGTCAAAATAGGATTAGATAAATTAACATTACTTAATATTTATTGCGCTGTGTGTTACGAATGGGTATCCATGCTTGTTTAGTTCTACGTGGGTAGAGGTTCAAAGTTGGAGTGGATCAAATTAAAATTTGGTCAAATTAGGTCAACAATGGGGCAAAACTTTTATTTTCTGCACATTAAGTATTGACATAGGTGTCAGTATCACGCAGATGTGCTTTTTTCATGGCTGGCTTTATTTTATTGCAATGAGTATCCACCATGACTATTAGTTTCTTTGAGAAAAGATTAATTACATGGATGAATACAATGCGGACAACGCCAATGTAAGTTATTGCAGGGGGGGGGGGGCATATCGAGATGTCAAATGAGGTAAAACATTATGTAAATTAGGTCTCTATAGTACATTGTTTTTATTGGTAAAAATTAGTCCTACGTGGGATACGGTTTCAAGCGACGATTAACATTTTAGGTCATTGACGGTAGAGATCGAGGTCAGATCAATTGTTTTTATCCAATACTGATGGCGTTGTTTGTTACGAATGATTACCGGTGAACCTGTTAGTAACAAGCAGTACAATGGGTATTAGGTTAGAAGCGATTTTTCCCCATTTTTTACCTAACTTAACCCCGAAAGTGACCGAAAAATGCCCCAAATCTGTGCTAGGTGTTACATGTATCCTCCCCTACCTTGATTCCTGCCACTCAAAGAACAAATATAGCATGGGTAATCATTGGTAACAAAAATGTCATCAAAACATTTGTAAAGCTCGTTTCAAGTCATTGGCCGTCCGTTTTCGATAATATACTGTTGCACCGTAGTCGGTTCGTTCACGGTGGCAGAAAAACTATAACCCCACCCCCTTTTGTTAAACAGGGCTTTAATGCAACCTCACATAACAGCTGTAGCCTGGTAGTAGAAGATGAAATAGAGGTGCTACCCAGAAAAAAAATGGTATAAAGCCGCTTTTGGTGCCAAATGAAGCAGAATTCGGAGTAGAATAACATATCCAAAATCCGCAAAAATTCTCTTTGGGGAATTTTTTTTATGAGTGTTTCAAAATTTTGTACATTTTGCATGTTTTTGAATGGAAAAGGTAAAAAAGTAACGATTTTATGTGACTTTTGGCGGTTCAATCGCCTTCAAAGAAGAAAATGCAAAGTCTAAGTTGCTGAAAATTGTTACTTTACTGAGGACTAAAACAGTTATTACCGCATTACTTCGGGTATAAGCCCGACCCCCCCCCCATGGAAGATTCCACTCAAAACTAGGGGTGGGCCGGGAAAGGGCCAGAACATTATGGAACTGTGGGTTGGCCCTGCACAATTCTCATGCCTCTAATTAACTACTGAAACACAATTTCTTCATTAGTGTCAACATTATCTTCGTCGTCAAGGGTAACCTCTTCGGTATTTTGACAACTTTCTCCTCTGCAGACTCCACAGCCTGTTACACATTTCAGTCCATGTTTACGACAAGAGCAACTGTTATTGCCACATGGATTTCTGGCAGAAAGTTTGCATTTACACCTTACAAACGTCAGTAAGCTCTCTGGTGCTGCATCCAAGTCTGTTAGTATGGTATCAGCAAGTTTCCAACCCCATTGCATCGGATCCAGGTCATCGTTGGTGAGCTTAAATCAAAGCATGACTTGCAAGTGAACCCGCAAACTGTGAAAATATGCTGCTCTTTCTGTAGGTGGAAGCTTCTGTGGATCAATTGATGTTTTTGCTTGTCGACACCATCTCCATGTATTTAGCGTACCGTAGAGTGTTCAAAGAATCATCTGCTCTGCCTCCATATAAGACAACATATACCCGGATACCAGCTTTGCCAATCTGTTCCACTGTCGCCTCAGGATCGATCATCAAGAAGGATATCTGCTGCAATTGATTGTTTTATCTTCTTCAAAAGACTGGTTTTGCCATGCCCATATATGTGGCAGATGTGGTGTCGCAACCGCTCCACGCATGGATGAACAGGAGATGGGATGTTACAACTTTGCCAGCTTTGCTAACAAGATCTTGAACTTCCCACACCTTGAAACCTTTCTTTAACCTCTTTGCCTCTGAATGGAAGTATACATCAGTCATATTCTGGTTCCAGTGGTCCGCTAATTAAAGATCATGAGCATCAGCGAAGAGTTGGATAAACATGTGCTGATATTCAGCTTAGTGAATATACGAAAGCTCACAGTGATCAGCAGACCTTTCTCTCGAATGAGAAGAACAAAAGCCAGTTCATCACGTTGCTGAGTCGATGCTTGGAAGCTGATGGTCAGATCGTGAAGAACAGTACTGGAGATGCTGACACATTGATAGTGGAATGTGCCCTTCAATTTGCAAGACAAGGAAGAGAAGTGAGTGTAGTAGCAGATGACACGGATGTACTTGTCCTCTTGATGTACCACTGGAACCAGAATATGACTGATATATACTTCCATTCAGAGGCAAAGAGTTCAAAGAAAGGTTTGAAGGTGTGGAAAGTTCAAGACCTTGTTAACAAAGCTGGCAAAGTAGTAACATCCCCTCTCCTGTTCATACATGCGTGGAGTGGTTGCTGCCACATATGGGCATGGCAAAACCAGTCTTTTGAAGAAGATAAAACAATCAGAAGAATTGCAGCAGATATCCTTCTTGATGACCGATCCCGAGGCGACAGTGGAACAGATTGGCAAAGCTGGTATCCGGGTATATGTTGTCTTATATGGAGGCAGAGCAGATGATTCTTTGAACAGTCTACTGTACGCTAAATACATGGAGATGGTGTCGACAAGCAAAACATCAATTGATCCACAGAAGCTTCCACCTACAGAAAGAGCAGCATATTTTCACAGTTTGCGGGTTCACTTGCAAGTCATACTTTGGTTTAAGCTCACAAACAATGACCTGGATCCGATGCAATGGGGTTGGAAACTTGCTGATACCATACTAACACCAGTCCTGACAGACTTGAATGCAGCACCAGAGAGCTTACTGACGTTTGTAAGGTGTAAATGCAAACTTTCTGGCAGAAATTCATGTGGCAATAACAGTTGCTCTTGTCACAAACATGGACTGAAATGTGTAACAGCCTGTGGAGTCTGCAGAGGAGAGGTAAACTTGCATGAGAATTTTGCAGTGCCAACCCACAGTTCCAGAATTATTTTTTCAAACATGTTCTGGCCCTTTCCCGGGCATAAGCCCACCCCTATTTTTGAGTGGAATCTTCTATGGGGGCGTTGGGGATCGGGATTATACCCGAAGTAATGCGGTAATACCTATTTTAGTTCTCAGTAAAGTAACAATTTTCAGCAACTTAGACTATGCATTTTCTTCTTTGAAGGTGAATGAACCAACAAAAGTCACATAAAATCCTTACTATTTGACCTTTTCCATACAAAAACATGTAAAAATGTACAATATATTGAAACACTCATACAAAAAATTCCCCAAAGAGGATTTTTGCGGATTTTGGATATGTTGTTCTATGGCACATTCTGCTCATATAGTGTAAGAATCATCTTTATACCATTTTTTTCCCGGTCAAAATGCCCAACAACCAGACTACTGGCAAGGCATTATTAAGCCAAACCTGAATGATTTGGATAAAAGCAAGCGTGGATAAATAATGCTCGTCACTAAAAGGCATTTGCTTGTTTGATGTGTTGATTGAATCTTTTTTTGGCTTCCACTGCAAAAGGCGCCGCATCTTTTATCGGTTACATCTAGTGGAGAGGACAGTATTTCTAATTCGTTTTCGGGAACTTTTTACGCAATGTGTAGACAAGCTTCCGGCAAATCACAGGCTAAAAGCGATAAAGAACTCATTGATGTGTAATTCCTAAAAGTAGCTGTGGGTGCAATTCTTCAGCATCCAGCGGTTTTAACAGCACACGTTCCATTTGACTGTCTTAAGAACTGAAGTTGAATTATGTGTTGTGGAAACGTTCAGGGCACACAGTCATGGAAATGAATAAAGAGATTTGCCACTATCAACCGTCTGTCCTCAAATGCACTCTCCAGACAGACCGTGATTTTCACAATTAAGATTTTGATGCCGGTTGGTATGATTTAGTGATGGGTGCCCATTTCAATTAGACAGCCATGACCGAAGACACTGTACGGAGCATTTGACTGTCAGTACATCTAAGAGTTCTGGGCATGTTTGCAACTATAGCCCATTTTAAGCCTACGATTCACTAGGATCACCATTGTCCGAGATGAAGAAATAATACATTGCTTGTTGCCTTCATGCAAACATACCATAAAAATTATAATCTACTCTAATGTATCAGCTAGATACGCATCATGATCACCAAGGTATAACGGAAGGTTTTTGCTGCAAAAGTCGCAAGGTTTTCATCATCTACCGACTGCAATTTGCAAGGGTGGGGGAGGGGGGGGGGGGGGCACTTCGATTCCCAGATGGCTGCGAAATCCAAAACGATGACCGAAATAGCTCAAATTAATATTTCGCGGGTTTTCGTTGTCTAGGGAATAAAATATTGCTAAAACGTAGCACATTTCAAGGCTACTCAACTGAACCGTGTGTCAAATAATGCTTCTCGACTGGAATGTGCAGCCATAACTAAAATTTTAAGGATGTGCCCTGTTGGTGGATCAAAGCAATTAACTTCCTGAATAACGTGTGTGACTTCGTGTACATTTTTTAGTTTTAGTTTAAGTGGGCCTAACCATGCTCCATTTGATAACCCAGAAATCATAGGGAATAGCCATGGTTTTGAAGCATATTCACGAACAAATCATATAAAAAGTACGAATTTCTTAAACTCTGTTTGAAGATAACCGCAATGTCTATCAAAATATATGCAACTGGACTGATGCTGCTGAGCAAAATTGCTATTGAAAGGAATCACTATCTCTTAACCTAGGGAGATAATCTACTTGGGGAGGGGGGGAGGGGGGCAGGCAAAACATGGACAATGGCGACCAAAACCCACCAGCAGACTACCTTAAGTATAATCTGCCAGTCAAGTCCGTCGCCAGGTTCTTACAATTGAGAGGATATGGGATGTTAGGGATCATATCTACTTGAACATTGTATACTGTGCATATCCTAGGCCTCGGAACAGCGCATGTACCTGGTAGAGGGGAGACGGGGGAGGAGGAAGATTCGCTTTATCTCACGAATTTCTTGGTCAGCAAAGAGAGAGCTGTCGATGCCCCTGCCCTATCCATTTCGTCTGACGATGGCGTTGTCATCCATACTTTGGCTTTCCACCAAATAATGGCTTAACCCCAAACAGAATTAGATATTGGGTATAAAAGCGACTGATACGATTCGTATTCACTTTCACAAAATTGCAACAATGTTATATCACTGTTGTAACCGAGAGTCGATAAAAGGGTAACCCCGTTTCTTCGCTGCATTGTACATTCTTGCATTGATGAGTAAATGAAAACAGGGATATCAAAAAGGGCAACAATATATATTTCCGGAGTGATAATATTTCGCGAAATATGAAACCTCAAATCGGGGGAGATCTTTTATGGCGATGAGGACTTCAGCCACAATCAAGCAAAATATACTGCTATGGTGGACCGAGTATGAGATAAAACCGACGCAGTCGTGCTTCAAATTTATCGATCGTGCATCATATTTGTCTTTGGACAACAGTAAACTATGTCTTTTTAGCAACATTAAGTCACATTGCAAGATGAATATAAGGACATTTTCTCGAGGATTTGTACGACTTGCCTTATACATGTGGGTTTATCTTAGGCAGAAAATTGATACTTAGTTTTTTGTACTGCGTAATGCCATGCTATAAACCGAATGCACATTGCCACCGATCTTTACAGGTTTAGATCGCATCTGGCCATCACTGTCTGGTAGTTTGAGGAATTTGGATCGCATGCATTTGACACAGATAATATTATAATCTATTATCGCTTGGTATCCCGAATAGCTTTTAGAAATTGAATTTGTTGACCATGACGGTTATGACTGTCCCCACCGAACAGCCTTAATCATTGAATACAGCAGTGTGTTCTGGACCTCATGTGTCCTTGAGCGAAGAAGGGTAGGCTGAACATTCTCAACACTGGGGTGTCATTAAACAAGAAGATTTTTGTATTAAACCCGAGTTTTGGAATAAAGGTATTGCTATTGCCTTGTCGAACGATTGTTTGCAATAATGTTCTCTGTCGTTGGCAGAAAATGACAAGCGCTTCATGTGCTCTACGTCACGCTACTGATCAAGGTATGCTTATCACTCATGCGATTTTCCCTGAACGAGTCAAGTATATCAAAGCTTATCACGAAGCCATCGGTTGGTCACTCTACATTCTAAAGAACACAGAAATCAGATAAACGATAATGTCCAACGGACTATCACTGTTTTCGTCCCAACCCAGCAGAGGTGTACGTAAGTCCTTCACGACATCGTTGATACGGCAACAGCATCGCCAATTATCGCCGTATTCGTAAGCGAGTTGAGTTTATATACAAAAATAAAATTTCTATCAACATGATATAAAGGTGCGGAGTGCTGTATTTACGCCATTTGTATTCTCCCTTATGGGTTTCTCAGTGTAATGGCATACGGCGTATCACGTTGGGTACACCGGTTCTCGTCAGATCACCAAGTTAAGCAACATTGAGCTCGGTCAATACTTGGATAGGTGACCGGGTGCTGTATTGGCTGGGCTGATCAGTGTCCATGATAATAGGAACTGGGACACTCTCGTGTTCTGGCACATGTAGGCACCGTCGTGATATGACTGAAAAAATGTTGAAAACGACGTTAAATCCTACTCACGTTTCAGTGTAATGTAATTCATATTAAGCCAGTTACTAAGGCGTATGTAGTTTATAGCTACATGCTGAGAAGGAAAAAATGTAGACAGGAAAACCAGAATAATTAGTACCATCACGCTAAGGTAAAGGCTTATCATACAAGAAAAGACTAATATAAAGTATAGAACGATTAATAATTAGAATGAATAACAAGAGAGTGGGATCTAGAACTCCTTATGCCGGAGTAATGACAAGAAGTCATATGACCCCAAAGACAAATATACAGCCACGCTTTTGAGTACATACTAATCGTTTTTGAACGAAGGTTGGCTACTGAATGTCAGAGCTGACTCTTGTATTCATTGTGAATGTTCATGTTTACACCTTGAATAACGGGGTCGTTGTGGTCCCTAACACCGACTCGAGAGAAAATGGAATACAAGGGTCGAACGAAAATGATACAATAGTCATGCCAATATAGATGGATATATTTATGGAAACAGACGGAATATCATTCGGTTAGCTTAATCGTAGATCTGTGGTCCAATCTCAGTAAACTCAGATATAATATCACGGTATTCCCCTGATTTACCATCTTGGTTTACCTAGATTGATCTGTGGTCCTAATATAGCTTTTCGTTCAGATTTTGTCTGGAGAAGACGGGCTTGACTGGCGGATTGTCCTTGAACTTTGAGTTGAGGCTGTACATTTTATTTTAGGAGCATTATATTGATGGGGAAATGACAGAAGTCTCAGGGCTTATAGATTATTTCAGATTAAATGGAAAACATACACTATCAAAGTGAACCAAGCTTTAATCTTGGATGGATGAAAATATTTCATTTCATCAATATTTGATCCACATCTACATTGCCTTGGAGCAAAGACAAAATTCTTCAGGATATAGCTATACATATTTCCACGCAAAAATCGATGACGAAAAAATATCAGATAACCTTTGTCTCCTTTTGTCTTCCTTGGTTATTTATAATAATTTGCCAACTCTTACATCAGTGTGACTTAGACGCATTAATGTCTGGGACACGAGTTGGAAATTTACTTGGATAAGAATAACGCTCGGACAGACATCTTAGTTGATGGCTTCTCTCTTGCAGTAAACCTGTATATTTACACTCCATACTTGTCTGAAATTTGTTGTTTATTGTGCTATGGAGCTTGATAGGAACAGTGCATCACGGGATTGTTTCCAGTCTTACAACATTTGATTGGTCTATACAAATTTTCAAACGGAAATTCAGCCTATTCATTGGCTTGTGAAGAAAACTGGAGAAAATCCAGCTAATCACAGGGTCTCTGTGCAGGTTCATTCGAAAACGGTCTGTCGTTCATCCACGCGTGAATTCTCTACAAAAATACACTGGTAACAGAAATTCGGATCAGACGCTTATCCATAGAAAATAACAGAAAAGACAATAGTGAACGATTTTATCAATTCTTGTCTGAACATAATCACAAGTTTAGAGTATGTAGTTTTGAGACGTAGGTCTAGGTTTAGCTATGTCAAACTTGTTTTGGTTGCTTGGATACGTTTTGTATTGTTATTTGGGTACATTTTTTCACCTCGATATGTCTTCATACTTTTGCAAACTGGCACAGTTCGGCCACCATAATTCGACGCCCAAATTCTCGTTCAACAGATGAACATTTTACATTAAAATGGGCATGCCACACACAATACATATTGCGTGAAGCAAAACTGTACATGATCAAATTGCGTCCAAAACTGCATTTAGAGAGCATTTTGTAAATGGCAGGAAGAAAACATTTGTCGACGACAATGAACCATAATGGTTAAATATCATCAAGACGGAATCCTCTAGGGCAAATATATTGAAAATTCGGATTAGTATTCGCGGAGTATCGCTGTTCCTTTTTCATGATTTGTTTTGTGCACAATCTTGAACATTTCACCTGATCTACTCAAGTCTACTCTGGGAAGTATATATGTGCCATATGCAGATCGGTCAGTAATTGTATGAGTGTTATCATATCTCTAATATAGAACAGTTGTCGGAATAGTTCACATACGGCTATTTAAGTCAGGCTCTATATCTATCTGGGATATCCGCGGCTTTCTTAAATAATATACACATATATAAAATATATATATAAAAATAAAAAAATAAAAATATATCAAAGAGATTCTGCTTCTCCAGACCGTTACATGGCTGTGTTCATTTTGTGCAGAATGGGCCCATGTGACGTTCGCGGAATAAGAAGAAACGGACTATGAATAACAAATGATACTCCGTGTCGATATTGTTTCATGATATATATTTTGGTGCCAAGTGCACGTTTTTGGTATAGTGTGGATAAATGAAGCATTTACGTACATACAAAGTTTTGTCAACCCCAGTAACTGTAAGTGTAATTTGTAAATATTACGTCACCCACACGCATGGGAATGATACTGATTTGAAGAGCAAGCATCTTCATTTTAGAACTATTCTCGGCAGATATCGTGGAATACGTGATTGTCTCCGTCAATATGTTGTCGTCGGTCGCCATTTTCCAAAATCAAGAGGCGTCACAGTTGATCAAAGTGCTCGTTCCACCATACTTCCTAAATGTTACGGAAGCTATCTTTATTTAAATTATTCAAATCAATACAGTATAATTTTCCTCAAGTGGTATAAAAAGCGTTAACCCTACCCGCTCTGTGCTATTTGAGGCCTGTTCAAGGTCTGGGTTGGGGCCATTTCGCATCCTCCTCCCTGTAAATTTGTATTCTTCTTGAGAGTCTGAACTTTCCTCGATATACCTTGGGACCAAGCTTTAACAGAAAATATCAAACATCCAAGATGGCCGCTTCGATGACGTCACCATGACAGCATATCCTATAAATGCATTTGTGGTCGATTTATTGATCAGATTTATCGAATGTTTTATTCTTGCTATTTTCTCCAAAAAAGCTACATAGTAAGCTAGGAAATAATTATCCGATGTGAAATATAACAGATCTTGCACAGTTTTATCCACTGAAAAGCAAAAATTTCCAAGCAAAGAATACGAAAACATAACTGTTTTTGCATGACCACATGGCCGCCATTTTGATCCTTTCCTCGGAAAGGTATATGCCCATAGGTTTAATGTGATCCCAATGTGATATACCGTGACGGTCCTGGAGTGTAAGCTCTTATTTTCTGTCCTTCGGAAATATTGTAGAAAGTTTGGAAGGGGATGCATAATACCCCTTCCCAGGCCTAGTGGTACTCTGTACACAGCCAGGAAGTAAGGTTTAATGTCGTGGTCAGCAATATTTCAGCTATATAGTGACGATCAAACAAAATTCTAAGTATTTCAACAAAAACAAGTAAATAACCCAGCAATCCAGAAGTAATCAACACAACACACCTAAAACATATACATACATTAAAATTTATACAACAAACCGATTTCTCTCAAATAACCTAAAATACAGTCTTCTTTTACCCGACTAAAAAGATCTTCTGAAGTGGCTGCTTGATAAAGGGAGGGATAGAGAGAATTAAGACCATCACTATTATTTGACGTTAACTGGCCCCAACGCCACTTTTTAATGTTCACATTGGTCAATACCATTTCTCAACACCACTTTATGGTTTTGCCCAGCCCCCAAAAAGTGTGTTGGATTTACACAATTTTTCTGGCTATGTAGAATTAAATTTATCGAATTTCCAAAAACTGCACTTCGCCGGATCAAAACCGAATAGTACACAGTAAATATTATTTTCCATCGCGTTTGGGGCTAAAGTAGTCTCTGGTATGAGACACACATGTAGAGTGAGATATCAGCAGTACCAAGGCAGTTTCACCTACCATGATAATGGGAGTATTCTACAAGGAACACTGAAGATGAGACACGTGTCACGTACAACTTATAAACAGGCATAATTATTCTCTTCAATATTATTCTGCTCGATAGATGTTTTTAATCTGTCGTTATCTTTGCCGATACACAAACATGTTATTGAGAGTGTCCGTCTGACGATACATCGATATACGTCAATGATACATGTAGGCCGTTAAAACGGACCTATTTCATCCGAGCTGGGCGTGTCTGTCACAGTTGATTGTCAGTTTGAAATGGACGTTCTGATAACTAGAATATATCGGTTCTGTTGAGAGGGGCTTAACGCAAAAAACAGCAACACAAACAGTCTTGGAGGATTTAAACGAAACACGAATGGATTGTAGACGTGAATGAACTGTGCTTGGGGTTAAAAGGAATTGGTTTGTTTTATGTGTCTAAGGCATCTTTAGCGCGAGACATCAATATACGTTTAACAAGATATTTCTTCGTTAGATTCAACTGCTCTGGCAGCAAAACGTTTATCGGTTACATGTACGTCTGTTGTCGATAATTCGGAAGTTTACTATCCGCATTCGGGAACTATTTAAGCAATATTTAGACAAACTTCTGGAAGATCACCGTCTGAAAGCAATGAAGAACTTATATGTGTGTAATTCCTAACAGTAGCTCACAGACAAGTAAATTGGAATGAATTACGTGAGCGGGTTTTGTGGGATTCCTACGCCTATCATTCTGTGCCTACTTTTCGGAATTCGATTGACCAAAGGATTTCAGCATGACGAGGTAAATACATCTTAGCTAGAATTACCTAGGGTACGTCATTGCGGTCCGTGAAATTTATATTTAAAATACTATAAGGGATAGAACCAAAAAAATGTTCATGCTTTCATCTGGGTGTGTAATTATTTATGGCGAAATTCGTGTATATTCTAGATTTGAAAATTATCTACAAAACAATTCAATTAGAACAGGAATGCATAACACATATATGTAATCAGGGAGAAAAGCCACCGGTTTCAATAGTGATTATTAAAAGCAAACTGATTTAAGCACAAAATTGGCAGACGCTGTT
>JAVTVY010048461.1:0-23582 GCA_036873755.1 Hanleya hanleyi | reverse complement strand
CTCGGTCAGGTGTTTTAACTACTTGTGTAAATATGATAAATATGAGCCAATTGTTACTATTCCAAGAAAGGAGCAGTAACCTTACATTTAAAAATTTTTTGGCAATTCAGTTCGAAAATAGTCCAGTTATCATCGATTCAATTAATTCCAATGTTAAAGAGATAGCAAAGCACCCTGATTTATGAACTCCAACTTAAAGATGTAATCAGTCTCAAAATGGAAGGATTTTGTAAACTCTCCCCTGTGTGATTTTTCAGCAGGGAAGATTACCAAAGCATCATATATGTATTATATTTGATGACAGTGGGATCGTCATATACAACGAATGCAAGAATATCTTGTCAGAGAAATTTGTAACTCTGCCCGCTTCGACGGCTTTTCTGTCCCACCATTGAGTGTGTGTTGTACGCGGAGAGGAAAATGACGTCACTGCGTGACGTATGAGTGACATGGCGACGCTCACGAATTTGAATGCTGCACAGCTGCAGCCATGGGATAGCGTCCTGGCTCATGCCTACGGTTCGGTGATGTCACATAGCATACGTTGATAGAATGCACCATACGTGTACATGCTTGTTGACACAGCCATGGAAAAATAAACGGCATGCCATGCTGTTTATTTTTAAAGATCAACTCCTTCTATTTTCTCGTGAATGGAAGAAACAAGTTTAGTTTCTTGTGGTCAGATGTGTTTTGTTTTGTACCTGTTGTAACATGTCACTTTCGCTGAGTTTGAGAGACATCGATTTCAGCCCAGATTTGAGGTTGATTACATCTTAGTGTTTAGCCAAGTGCACCACCCACTGCATGCTATCAAAGCAAGATAGTACGGGGTATGCCTAGGGATTGACCGACAATCTAAACCACTCGGCCAACGGCCTCTCACAAACATACATGTAGGAGATAGCAGATCGGTAGTCGTGAAAGTAAACATACTTCCCCCCATCACTCTCCAAGTCCTAGCCTGAGCTATTTTTTCACACCACTCCCCCACCCCTCCTCCCCACCACAATTCTCCAAACTTGTGTAAATAATATAGGTGCCCCTTATTTTAATTTATTACAGTAACTGATAGAAGTTTCGGGCAAAATTTGGAGCTTGGGATCATATAGATCTGTGTAATTTCTTCTACATTTAGGATGTAAGAGAATTGATTAGAGCAATACCACAGGTACAGCAATAACGGGATGGATGGATGTTCATATATAGTTAATGAATTATTAAGATCATTCACCATACAATGCAAAATGAGTGTCTAATATGTCTGAGTATTGTATAATATAATATGTCATGGCAGCATATGTTAGTATGCCATGATTTCGTGCTGACAAATGTTTTGTACTCTTACCCGACTTGACAGCTTCGATAATAGGTCCACTGGGAATAGGGTCTGCTCCAGCCTTGAGGAGTGCAGCCATGATTGAGCTGGTAACTTTGTCAGCTGCATCATTCTGAGTAACCGCATACTTCAAAATGGGTGGAGCTCCTAGGGGTTTGAAGTTCGGGTCTGCCCCTCCATTCAGCAAAGCTTCTACAAGCTCAAGGTTTTTTTTCTGGACAGCATGCATGAGAAGAGTTTTCTTTGCATCATCGAACTGATTTAAATCCCACGAAGCATTTCGCAATAGACACTCTAACATATGTACTTTGAGGAGATCTTGAGAAATGATGTAGAGCAGCATAGGTTGGTCGGAAGTACATGTAAGGATCCCCTCATAGAAGCCATAACCACAATGTTCCTCCTCATCAAAACCATAAGCATATTGTTCTTCATCTGAACCATAATCTGGTATTTGCTCCCTTGTTTTCATCATCATGTCTTTTTGTGCACCCCTCTGGATAAGACACTTCACGATGTCCTCCTTTTCTGCAACTATGGCCACAGCAAGGGGAGACAACTTATGTAGTAGCGTTGGACTGTCAATAAGATGTGGAATCGAGGACAGGAGCATCTCCATCATTGTTGCATTCCCTTTGGCAGCCAACCAGTGGACAATCTGAATTCCGGCAGATTCTATGTAGGTGCATTCAGGAGCCTCAACATGTTCGCAGTGCGATTCTGGTTTTATCAAACGAGTCAAATCATCGAGGTTAGTTCCGCTGAGATGCTCCAAGACCAGAGCTCCACACGAACAGTCAGAAACTTCTGTTGATCCAGAGAACAGAAACACGTCAATGAGAACTATGTATTTAATAGCCCATTCGCCAGTTCCACGATCGTTATAAACTGGCACACACATACAGGGAAGGTATGTATCAGGTTAGGGTATAGACACCTCCCAAGGCATATCCCCTCTGACAATTTGCCTCTGGACATATCCCTCCCCACTGAGTAAGATCATATATGGAAAACAATGGGAAAACTAGGCAAAAAAGCTGATTATATAAATCTATCTGCTATCTCAAAAGACTAATCTCTCATTTGGGCACATGTATGATACATCTTCCAGGGACCAAACTGAAAGGTATTTTTGTCATTTTCAGGTCAGGTGGTTTGTAAACTATGCTACATGTAGGTCCAGTTTCCACAACCGAGACCTTCTTGAGACATCAGATTATTGTTAAAATGTTTGAGCTTATACACTTTTTTCCGAACATAGTTATTCATAGACACATCATTCTTTACTATGACCAGAAGATACATGTATGTATCAGCAAGTGTATCACTTCAATTCTAGGGTCTCACAGGGGACAGGATACTGCTATATCAATAGCATGAGCAAAACAGGAGCCTAATTAGCACTATGGACGATGTCATTGAAAAAAGTCTATGAGTTTTATGTCTTACAGCGAGTTGCTGATGGTCAGTGACCTTGACCATTGACCTTTTGGCCTCAATGCTGGTACTGGACACATCACTTGCATCTCCTTACAAAAGTGTGATTTTTCATACATGTTACCCCTCATTTCTAAATCACCACGAAGATCTAGCTCCCAAACGAAGGATTGGATTGTCCTATGATTGTCTTTTTGAATTTGGTGCTAATACTGCAGACCTTGCAATTTGAGGGGAGTGATCTGGGTTAAAGCATAGGACAGCTCCCCTCAAATTGCAAGGTCTGATACTGTGATATGGAATTGGTCTTTCGATTATGGACACGGATATTCTCTAATGGACGATGGCTGAATTATGGATGACGGATTAGACGCGTAATTTCAATGGTTTCTTCATTAATTTTTCCCCAGCAGTCTCGACCTTTGACCTTCTGTCCTCAATATACTGAATTTGAATCACAATTCACATCCTGCTGGGTGGTGGCAGAGAGAGAGAATTAGGGTTTAACGTCGCATTCGGGGGTGGCAGAGAGTGACATTGACCTTTGATATTTTGGGGTACCTGGTGTATTGTCACTCACTGATGTATCCACTGAAACAAATATGAATTTTTGGATCACCATGACATTTGACCTTTGTACGGACCTCAATCTTGACAACTGCATTAACCCATATTTATTCTGGTGGAATTTGGGAGAAATCGGTCATTTGTTGAAAAGTTAAGGAATTAAATAATGAAAGTAGAAAGAAGAGAAATGTGCATTCCATTTACTTTACCAGCTATAGCTATCATAGTCCGAAACGTATGGATGATGCATGTATAGCGCTAAGAAGGCCACCATTCAATCAAACATAAACCATCAAGTACAGATTTTCTGGAAAATGTTTCTGAAAGGGTTAATTGTATTTTACAGCCAATTGTAAATGGTTTCTCCATCCAGTTTCAAATCATTGGGAAAACAATTTCTCATCTTTGGATGAGAAAGGACCAGGTTGAAGTGTTTACACATTGTGACAAAACTACCTGTCTCAGGTGACAGGTGAGAAAAATTTCTACCTTTCTCTTCGCAATGGTAGCCTGTATGATCTTATGATATGAAATAATAATGTTCTTTTGTGTTTAATGGTAAATTAATGTTGCATAAATTTGGAGAAAAAAAGAATTCTTCATGAAGGCCTGATTATTCTATTATGTGTCTAATTATAGCATTAATTAATCTGTTGGCAGTTTCCTGCATTCAGTTTGAAGGTTTTCAAGCAGAATGAATTAGCCATGAAAACAGGTTGTTTTTTCCGGCTCTGTCATTTCAGACAGGTAACTTATTTTTCTACCTGTCTGCAAAATGTTGAATAGGAGATTTGCCTGTGCAACAAGTTACATGTATAAATCACTCATCCTAAATATTGAACAATTTATGTTCTGAGTCTTTAATATTTAATTAACTTTGAATCATAGTTATTATAACACATATGGTACTATGCTAATGTTAAAGTTAAACATATGCCGATTTTGAAGATAATACTAACCCAAGGTTAAATACTTGGACCAAATCCCAGAATTTTGAGCCAGCAAAAGTTTCAGCAGATCTTCATCCTTTGAAATAATGGCCTCACAAACTGTAAGAAGCAGGGTTTCATCCGCTAGAAATACAGAAAATTCAGGAACCGCTTAAATGATAAATCATCTAATATTTCAATCACCCCATTAAAATTCAATCACACCCAACATTTAATCATTTCATTCAAATAAATCTGATCACCCTCTGAAATCACTGAATAGAAAGAATTAAAGGATTAAAATTTTGGACCATTTTGCTAACTTGGTGTTTAATGAATTTGAAAAACCCACTGATTTCACATCCTGTGATTGAATTTACCATAGGGCCTACATGTATATCAACAGGTGAATTATAATTCCAGCTGAAATACATGTATATGGTTTTACATGTACACTACAATAATGGTTGGTTTGCATTATAATCCAACTTAACCCTTAAACATACATGTACTACAAATTGTATCTCGCCCTGATACAGCAGGGACAGATGCGATGACACAGGAGTCACTGCATGAGCTCTCATTCTTTCTCCTAGCTTCTACCCTACCTCTTTAACCTATGCACTCCAGTTCATTTTCCTGGCCTCTACCCTATCTCTTTAACCTCAGTCAGGTGATTTAACTACTGGTGTAAATCAGATAAATATGAACCAAATTTTACTATTCCAAGAAAGGACCAACAACCTAACACTTAAGAAAATTTTGACAACTCAGTTCGAAACTAGTCCAGTTACATTGTACACTATCATCGATAAAATGTCGAAGAGATAGCAAAGCCCCCTGATTTACGAAGTCAGAACCCCAACTTAAAAGTGTTCAGCCAAGTGCACCGCCCACTGCTATCAAAGCAAGATAGTACCGGGATATGCCTAGGGATAAAATTGAATTAACAAGAGTTATACAGTACAAGGATGGTCTTCGGATTGTCCTTGAGTAAATTACAGAGTAATTTTTGTTATATATTGAAACCTGTGTATATACAGACCATGCTTGGGATCAAATTGATGGCGGCCATCTTGGATGACGTAGATCTTGGATCATGTAGTTTGGTCATGCAGCATGGATATCTGCTATGGGTGTGTGACATCCAAGATGGCTAACATCCAAGATATCTTTAATATTTCATCTTAAATTCTCATTCAATCATACATAACCACTTACCAGGTAATATTAAAAATTCAAGTGATTGTTCTTGTTCAACATTCATGTCTCCTTGTTTCTCCATCTTCATAGAGGGGTTGCCTGTTGATGGTAGGATGTAAACATTAATATTGCAGTCGTGTATTAAATCAAATTTGTTCATACATGTATCTCAGGTTTCGATTTAGTAATTTAAAATATGTTACTGTTAGTAATCAAGAAAATATAAAAATATTTGACACTGTCAACTGACCCTTGTGTTTTAACCAAATCTGAGCTGCTGGTAGAAGTAAAAAGTGTATCAAAGAGAGAGTTGATTTAACGAAACTCTCCGTCTCATCTGGAACTATACCAATCATGATAAATAGAGATACATGTAGAAATTGGAAATTACGAGTCAAATTGTAGTGCTCTCCCTACTTTGGGGAGTATCAGCCTACTTTGGGGAGTATCACATATGACCAATTCTTCATCAACAAATTTTCCTGTATCTCTGTTTAAGGAGTCATCCCAATGTTCTAAATTTCTCTAATTGTTCCATTTCTTTTGAGTGTATATGAGTAGCAATTTTATACACTGACAGCACTCAGTAATACTTCTCTAACATCGAGCATAGAATAATATCACTGCCTTTCGCAACCAGGAACTACTTTTCATACATAATGGTCTGCATTCTCTCATTGTCAGAGTTTGTCACCTTCTAAACTGTTGGTGTAACAACCTCTGACTGCATTGTATACAAATACATTGTGTACATGTGCATTAAGTCTTTATTGATTTTCAAATAGATGGAGCATTTTTCTGCAAATGAGAGAGATAGAAATCCAGTGGAAGACTGAAAAGCTAGATGCTCCGTATAGATTTGAAAACAGCATACATTGCACCATCAGTGAGCCCACTCTGTTCCCAAGACATCGATGATGTTGATTGGCTAACAGCCAAGCACCACGTTTTTAGCCCATTTCAATCAGAAGATATGTTATATCGGACAGTAGGAGGTTTACAATCAGTATTATGAATGCGAGTAAAGATTATATTGTATTATCAAAAATTATTGATTTGGCACGTTTTCTTTTTAGAGGGATCATTAAATAATTTTGGTGATTTCTCCATCATGCCAATATTTTCCTAGGTTATAACTCATGCAGTTCAAACGTATTATGTTTCCATAGAAGTGTAAGTCTATACAACCTTGTCCACTTCACATGTTTTTTTCTATTTTCTTTGTATATTATTTCATCTTAATTGTGTGCTCAATTTGTTCAAATCTTCATGTTATGTTCACAAAGTTATTATAATTTCATAATTCTGTATTGTCTATCGGTTATAAGCTTACACAACCAGATCAGACTCTCACCTCTAATGATATTATGTAAATTATTATTTCTCATTACCCCATATCTGGGGTTCATGTGAAATAAAATTCATTCATTCAGAGAAGAGATCAATGTTACAATGCAGCGCCAATCTCAAAATTCTATCTCAGCACATCTTGTTGATAAGGCCAATCCGCTGCGAGATATGAAATGTGACAGGGTTCAATTTCATCGCGGGCCAAAACTGTTTTGATGTCAAACTGACCTCGACATCGAAAGTCAAAGCAAAAATCGCAGACTTGGGATACCAACATGCTAAACCAAAACAAGCACGGGGGATGAAATGTACGAGATTGTACAAATTAGAGCCAACGAATCAGGAACTCATTCAAATCATCAAAAATGTCCACCACTTGTGAAGATGCTATTATGCAGGAGTCAAACGAAATCCCTAACCCGCCTCCCCTCAACCTCGGGCAAGTGTCGGTCTTTAGTGGGGGATTATCTGGAGATTCACAACATGTTTAAATACGGGAATGAAACACGTTCTCAGTCCTGTTTATGTTGGGATTCAGTTAATATTTCTTCTACTTAGCCAGGGATGGAACATACATTGTATTTGGTCGAGGTTTAGGTGGGGATTCACTTCAATGTTTTGCCCTAGGGGGTAAGGCATTGAAGCACTTTAATAACTATCATTTGCTAAGTCCCCACTAAAAGTCCGAGGTTGGGGGTTTCGTTCGACTCCTGCAGCCGGCATCAGATGATCAGGTAGTCCAATACAATGGGTAACTGACAGCCTTTCTTTTATTATTTGGATGTTCGATTGGGCTGTACATGTGATACGGACATGGTAGACATCAACATATTAAAGGAGGACGTATATATTTCCTGCAGTCACATTATATATTTGGACTAATGATCAGGTGGTTGATTTGGTGTATTCTGTGAATGTGGTAAAGCCATACTTAAATAAAAATGTTCCTTGTATTCTGAGCATAATCAACACATTCACTTGTACAAGGGAATTTGCCATGCAAAAGGATAAAAACAAAACAAGTGGCTAAAGCTTACTAACAAAATTGTTTTGCAGTTCCGTGAAATTTTATGAAGGCTGTAGTGGCGAGAAGATATATTTGCCGCGAGACGAAGTCACATCAAGGGCGACTACTCCTACGCTGTAGAATTATGTTTTTCCAACATGACAATGCGTGGGTGTCGTTCCTTCATCTCGTGAGGAGTGTAACCCAGATGAAATGATCCACAATGACATGCGCACCAAAGAGAGGATATTTTGCTTTTCAGAACAGTGATGCTATATAGATCCAACATATTTGCATCTAGTTTATACCGTACCGAGATAGCTCATACTAGGCTCACTCGACCGAATAAGGGGATGATATAGTGGCAATAATTTGAAAGTCGTGTAATAGGAAAGAGCCCCTTATTTGGTGTATTCTGTGAATGTAGTAAAGCTATATATCAAAATGTTCCTTGCCCAATGGAAAATCTTACTATAACATGTTTGGCATGCAAGTATATCTAGATAAATGAATATCGATATAAAAAAATGTTCTGCGGACTGCCAGCAGAAGTTCACAAAGAGTGAACACCAGGCACGGCGGAAGTAATTCATGATTGGGGGGGCTACTATCACAGCACAATTAGGCGAGGGTCCAGGGGCCGCCCAGGCCCCGGAAGCTCCAGGGGTCTTAGGTGGCCGCAGAGGCGTTCTAGCGTATTTCCGAGCAATAAAACAAGAAATCCTTGCCCGTGTAAACTCTGTTTGTGTTGCCTGTTTTCCCAACATTTTTTAAATATTCATCGTCAAGCAAAATGATGTTCGGAAGTATAAATAATTTAAATATATATTAATCCAAATATATTCAATCCAAAGGTTCATCAAGCTTCGATCATGTCACTGGCACAGAGATTTTTTCTACTTTTTGGGGAGCCTTTTGTCTCCTTGTGATTCGTGTATATTGAAAATTCTACCGCCGTCAGCGAACGTTCAACTTCTGCGCTCCTATGGCAAGCCGTTTTGGTATTTATTCATTTATTTTTGATATCAAAAATTCTTTTTTTGATATCATAAATACTATTTTTGATATCAAAAATTCTTTTATTGATATCAAAAATTCTATTTTTGATATCAAAAATTCTATTTTTGATATCAAAAATAAAAGTTTATTTTTGATATCAAAAATACTATTTTGGATATCAAAAATAAACCGTTTATTTTTGATATCAAAAATAGAGGACCACTTACACCAAACAGGGCCGTAGCCAGGATTTACTGAGGGGTGGTTCGCCTTCTCTCCAGAAGGGCACATCATGGGGTTCGCTGTATGGGAATAGGGGTAAATAGGGGGTTCGCTTCAGTGTTTGAAAAGGGCATTTATATGAGAAAAGTATATAATATTTCCAAAAGGGGGGTTCGCACGAACCCAGAAAACCCCCCTTGGCTACGGGCCTGCCAAAACCGAAATAATGCGCTCTCCCTTACCAAGATTTATCTCCCATCTTTGGCTTCATCTCAAAAAGTGCTACCATACAAAATAACTCATAAAAACCATAATGCAAATTACACAAATTCTGTCGTTGGTTGTTCATATATTCAAGAGCTATCATTCAATCGAAATTTTCCCCTTGTTTATTGATTTATACAATTTCACTCCTCAGTCCCGACACTGTACGCATTTTATAAACACCCGTCGTTTGGCGCCAAAAAAAATGGAGAATGGCTGATTCGGGTAACCCAACTCAGGCTAACGCTGTTGTTAGAAATGTTGTACAAAATGCATTGTCAGCTGTACAGGAGGCGAGAGAATCAACAATTATCCGATTAAATACCAAAACGGCGCACATTTATTTTTGATATCAAAAATTCTTATATGGCAAGCCGTTTTGGTATTTATTCATTTATTTTTGATATCAAAAAAAGAATTTTTGATATCCAAAATAGTATTTTTGATATCAAAAATAAACTTTTATTTTTGATATCAAAAAAAGAATTTTTGACATCAAAAAAAGATTTTTTGATATCAAAAATAAACGGTTTATTTTTTATATCAAAAATAGTATTTTTGATATCAAAAATACTATTTTTGATATCAACAATTCTATTTTTGATATCAACAATTCTATTTTTGATATCAAAAATAGAATTGTTGATATCAAAAATAGTATTTTTGATATCAACAATTATCCGATTAAATACCAAAACGGCGCACATTTATTTTTGATATCAAAAAAAGAATTTTTGATATCAAAAATAAAGGAATAAATACCAAAACGGCTTGCCATACGCTCCCGGTTCGTGGGGTGAAAACTTTACCTCGGTCCACTGCATGCTCCTGTATGTCCATAGGGAGAAACCGATTCTCGTTGTTGACGAATTCATTCGCTATATCAACCAAGGTGATTGAATATATACGTACAACTTGGTTGATATACATGTAGCGAAGGAGGGCATGGACACGCAGAGTGTTTTCTATTCTAGTCCATTTTCTTTCTAATTTTAATGAATGCAAGTCTCAACAATCAAATAACAGTATTTTATCTTCGCTGATATCACGAAACGTCCAGGACATTATAGGAGTCGTATGTTTTTAGCGGCGTTTCGTCTTAGTAATTGGTCGCATACATGGTGTGAGGATTTAATCATTTATCTTTACCATCTTTTATATGGTATAACACTATTAACCTTTTGTGAACCTAAACATTACTAAACAATGCCGGTAACAAAAATTCTAGAGCTTTGGCTGGCCCTCTAATGCTGGACAGTTGTAAATAGTTTTAGTTATGCGATAGATATGCGACGCAGACAATTCATTTTCCTTTTCATTTCGAAAATACTTATTCATTGACGTATTTTTGCGTTGACATCATATGAATTTTAGAAAAGTTGACCAAATTATTGGGGGGGCTTCAGCCCCCGTAGCCCCCCCGGCTCCGCCGTGCCTGAACACACCATATTGAAAAGCAGTTAACAAAATTCTAAGATTGTGTCTGCTACAACAAAGACTATTTTAGATATGAAAATTATATTAGAACGTATTTTGTGAAAGAGGAATAACTCCTTCATCCTTTTGTATCAATGAGGAATCTCTAGATTTTATGGCAGTCGTCTCCTCCTGTAATATGTTTCGAACTGCTTTGAAAGATATGGGATACTTATTCTGACATTGAATCATTTTATGGGTACCGGTAGCAAAAACAACACTTAATCCTCAATTTCATGTATGTCACTCGCGAATAAAATGTGATTTTCATTATTTTATCATGGTTGACATTGATGTAATTTTAATAGATGGCTCAGCAGTAAAAACAACTTAACTGTGAATAATAAATGATGACCTGTACAATGCAGCAACACATTGTTTACTGATGAAAAGCCACATGGAATATGAAATTGATATGGCAGAATTATTAGAACATTCGTTCTAATTCGTCATTTAATACTAAATGACTATATAGTACTATATGTCATTTGAGCTATAAATATGTCAATTGAGCAACTATTCTCAACCTGTTACAGAATATTTTGGACGGGAAAATATTCCCAAATTGATTGACTCTTTCTTGAAGTTGGAATATTCACAGATGAACCAACTTGCAGCTGATTTGAGACCCACAGGTACTCGTTACCTTTGAAAATTGGTTAATTAGCTTGGTTAGAAGGGTGGTCGAGGGAGTACTGAAAAGTACCTGAGTCTCAGCTGCGAGTTGAGGCCGGATCAGAAATAGCTATAGTAAGATATATCCAATTTAACCATTTCTCGTTCTGTTTGAGATGAAGTTTTATTCGGTTTTTGAGAAAATGGGTTATAACACCTGAGGTTTGGAAGGGTGGTTGGCGACAGCATCGACTTGAGTGTCCGGCCTCCTTTTCTTCACGACTTAAAAATACTGTAATTCGTGGATCAAGTGAATAGCCGATTCTTTCATGAAACTACAATAATTTGGGGACCAGATCCGGAGGACCTCGTTCAGATTATTCATCTTTTTCCACATGATCTTGTGTCAGTGGTATCTCAAAAATGGTTGGATGGATTAAGCCCAAACTTTCAGAATATGTTCTGCTGGATGAGATCTAGTGCATATGTCAAGTTGATTCTGATTGGTCAAATGCATTGGCGGCCATCTTGGATTAAGCTCAAAACCTTTGAATATCTTCTTCTCTGAAACCGCTAAACCAATCGATGGGAAACTTGGCACAGATGATCAATGGGTCGAGGTTTCTCAATCTTCTGTTAGAAACCTTTCCCCGTTCGACAAGATAAAAAGAATGGGTGCATTTTCCACAATCTGATTAAAACTCAGACTTAATAACTGCTCCTCTATCGGACATGTCGCTAGTTAAGATCTGGGACAGTCTGTATGTTAAATCTGTCGCGCATGTCAAACTGGGGACCAATCACAGTCCAACTTCAACGGGCGCATAGGTGCCTACGGTAATTCTCCTAATAATTCAATCACAGGAAGTTCATTTTTCAACTCTATTATTCCAACACAGAGAAAAAGTAACATTCCCATTCTTCATTCAAATTGAAGAAAAGTCATATAATGACAAAATGTGACACTTTGTAACTTGTGCCATGAAGAATATTGCCAGATTTATGTCATTTTTGCTGCACTTCTTGTGATTGAATTATTAGGTAAATTACCGTATCCGGTTATTTCTGTAGTGAACGAGGTACAGAAAAATCCAAACCCGGCGGCTGACGAAGTTCCCGCTCTCCATGGGCAATCACCGAAAATTATTATTTGCTCGGATAGGCAGCGATTGGTCGCCAGTCTGACATGCGCGACAGATTTAAGATACAAACTGTCCCAGATCTTAATTAGTGACATGTCCGATAGAGGAGCGGTTATTAAGTCTGAGTTTTAACCAGATTGGATGTTCAAGTAGCGAATTTGGACGGAACAAGTTATGAAATATGTACTGTAGGATATGGCGATCATGAAAATGCAAATATTGTGCTCTTAGGTCACGTGGTTTGGCCGCCATCTTGAATTTTGTGAAAAACTTTACCAATATTGAAAGTTCTTATTTTCGTGAACCCTGATAGGTACATATTTATAGGCTACTGCGATGTATCGGGAAGGCCATGATCTGTTGCAAAGCAAAAACTGTTGATTGGCTGAGCAGTTTAGCGGCCACATCCTGGCATAGACCTGAACAGTGAGCACTGTGTAGACCTGGTCCCCGGTAACCGCTGCTCGCAGCTCCAATTTATAATTATTTCTACACCGTATGACATATTTTTTCGATGAAAGATTTTTAAAGAAAAGAAGGAATGTATCTTGTTGACCATGCAGGATAAGCTGCAGTCGTTTCTACAAAACAAGAGCCGTGAGCTCCCAAGTTCCATCATCCCAAGTCATGGTTCGTCTATCAAATCTGAGACATGACGGATAGCTTGTACGCCACAAGGAATACCAGCCACTTTAATCGAAAATATTCCCAAGCACATTCGTGAACTCATGACGTCTTCGAGCACGCCCATATTCGAAAGAATTGAGCCACAGGCAATGTCTCGTATATTTCGTCTCCTTCTGGTTGCTTTGAAATACAGATGTTTTTATCCTTTAATGTTTTCACTTAAGAGACGCCCCCATGTTGTTTCTTCTCCGACTTTGGGTTTGCCCTCCAGCATTTTCAATGCATTTTACTGCTCATCTGAATATACCGAGATGCCACGATGGTGGATTTTTGCCCCAAAACGCCATCCGTTCATTGGCTGATATTTTAAACGGACATTTCTGTAAAGCGCTCATCTGAGTGCAGGGCCTGTTACGATCGATATACTGGTTTGGTTAGTTACCCATACCAGTTCTAATTAGATCAAGGAGTTTTCGCTAAAGCAAAACAGATAGTAAGCGCGCTGAGCTAGCTGATTAGGCCAACCCGCTGAGAGGTATGAGATGTGACAGGTTTGAATTTCATCGCTGGCCAAACTACTTTGATGTCAGACTGAAATCGACATCGAAAATCAAAGCAAAACCCACAGGCTTGGGATATCGACATGCTAATTCAAACCAAGCGCGGGGGATCAAAAATACGAGATTGTATAATCATTCGAATCACCAAAAATGTCCAGGTAAATCCTTTGCGAGGATTTAGGATTTTTCTTTATTATATTCAACCAAGAAATTACACCCACAAAGAATAAAGCAACTGCTGCTATACGGATATATACAGGTTACTGAGAGATATATGTAAAGGTTCGATACATGAACATGTAATATAGATTTTACTGGTGATCTTGTACAAGTACCTGTATTGACTCAATATTAAGGAGAAATATGAATGGTGCTTGTAATCTCTGCCCAACCAATATTACGGATTGAAATATTACAAAGGTAACACCATGTTTCCGGGTAATTTCTGTAGCAGGTCTGTGACGGACAACAAGTCGGCAATATATTTGTTCGAAGCGATGTGTACCGAAGAGTCGGTTGGAATTTCTTGTGTAGGCCCTACTATGTAGCCTTCTAATAATAATCACCGTCGTCAACTTCATCGGGAACAGTCTAGTGATTTCTACCATCTTGCGACATTCTAGCTTACGACACTCATTACTTCGTCGGTCTAACCGGATCAGATATCTTAGCTGGGATTATCTACACACTATACAACTATACATGTCTCAAGCATCATGAGAGTTTCTTTATTTTAGAACCACTGGGTAAGTATTGATAACTGTTTCATCGGAACACCATCCATACACGGTAAGGTAAATCCTAAATCCTACTTGAATGCGTTTTCGATCCGTTTCATTTACTATACACTCTCGTATATTTCACCTACTCCAACCCACGCGCGGTGGTTTGAATTTGAATGTCGATATCCGAAGGTTTGCTGTTTTTACTTCGATTTTCCGTGTAATTTTCAGACTGAGATCAAATGTAGTGTTCGCAGCGGTTTAATTGGCTGAGACGGCTGGCTATGCAAGCCTTCTGAATGATTCGAATACGTATTTATATCCAGGTAACTTACCAAGCCAGTGTATCCATCCCTAGATCGATCTGTACATTGTGTCGGAAGGACGATCAGATTCGGGACTTTATTGTTTGGAACATTACTATTTCTTGCCGGCATCATTGTAAACTGTGGGCTACTTTGCTCATGCAAGAAACTAGCTTGTGGCTATTGCTAAGTTTAATTGGCCAACTGCAGCATTTCGATACTGATTAAGAAATAATCTCTTTGAGTAATAGGTAAAAGACCGATTCTGGAACAGCGTTATTATGTAATGCTCCGGTCAAGGAAGTTTTACTTCTTAATATGTAATGTTATTTTCCCAGTAACGCAGGAGCTCCCAGTAGCGCGTATATGGAGGTAGAGCGGTTCGCCATCAAATATTATCGCCATTAACATATCATATGCACATATTAATTTGTTAAAAATTTACCAGCTCTGTCCCATTCAGTCATGCTGAATGAAGACTTCAATACAACTCCTCAGTTTAATACATATCCCAGGACGGGAAACACCGCCCTGTGGTGAAGCCCAATTGTTAAACAAAACAATTGATTGCATAAACACATTACACCAACCAGAGAAAGCAATTTCTATCTAATTCATGCTTCAACTGATAGAAATAATAGTTATAGCTATATGTGTCAGCGAAATTTTCATTCCTGTAAAGGACAGCGGAATACCCACAAAAGTAGGTCACACCCTAAAATAGCATTTTGTTATCACCGGCTGGAAGTTTAAAAAAAATAAAATAAAGAAAGGATATAAATAGAAAAATAACAATTACAAAAAAATAAAAAAAACTTAACACCCAATTTAACAGGACAGACGGACAAATATGTGCAAATATTGGAGCTCTCTTCTGAAGTGTTGTTTGGACCTGAAAGGGGCCTTTAATATTTTTTTATCGTCTTCTGGTTTAAATGAAGATTTTCCTCATGGCATTGTCTCTAAGGTATATCTACAAACACCCCTCACAGAGCGGCACCTGTCTGCAGGGCTGTAGTAGTATAGTTACTCTGTTTGTTTTGACAAATGCAGCATATTTCCCACACCTCATCGTCTGGTCTTTCGCTATCTTTCCTGGCCTTTGGATGTTTTTTGATCGTCTTCTGGTTTTCTTTCCCACATCTCATCTGACTATCTCCTTGATTTCAATAATCCGTATACTGAGGAAAATCCGATAGTAGAGAAGGAATACGTTTTAAAGAACAAATTGCCAACAATTAAAGAAAAACCTCATTTTCTCTTGAGTGTATACACCCCAGAAGACACCTCAATGTATACACATCAAGGAACTCAGTTATATAGGAAACCATCTTGTGTTTTGTTGCTTTTACTTCATACACATTTGGAATAGGTATTTCGATTGCGGACGCGGAAATTCTTTATGGACGACGTCAGAATATTGAATGTTGAATCTGATGCTTGCTATGCAATTTACCCACAGTTCATGGTCTTCGACAAAATATATAGATGCATCACCTGTATCTCAAGTATTTGATACCTTATGAACTTTATATATATATTGTCATTTTAGATAGTAATAAAAATGTCAACTTCTTTGTGTGTTGGCTGCTAACGTCCCGCTGTAGTTTTGCGTATTTTCAAACCATATTGCCATTTGGTTTGAAAACGCTGTTAGTTACTACAGCGAAACGTCACCAGCTGATAAACAATAAGTTGTTATCCATAATAAGTCGTTTGGTTACTAGTTTCCAACTTCTAAAATGGCTCTCAAGAAATAGATAGCAATCATTTTACAGTATTTTCGTTATTTTGGGATTACAGTGTCTCAGCATAGCACAGATTCTACTGCTCAAAATTGGTTAATTCCCATATGGGAATTGTATGTATGTCGGCCATCTAAACCACTAGACCAGCAGGAGGTACCAGATCGGTAGTCTTGAAAGTGAGTCCCACGCATGAGACTCGACCATTTTCCAGGCCTATAGAATCTGTGCTGTACTGAGATAGTGGGATCCCAAAATAACGAAAATACTGTTATACCACCACTATCTAAAATGACGAAATATATTCTTATGTATTCGGCTATGGAAGCAGTGTTATTACGGCCATTAGAGGGGCACTGTAGATCGCTTT
The DNA here is from genome assembly GCA_036873755.1 of Hanleya hanleyi. NCBI lineage: Eukaryota > Metazoa > Mollusca > Polyplacophora > Lepidopleurida > Hanleyidae > Hanleya > Hanleya hanleyi. Next base: position 6,704 of record JAVTVY010048461.1, on the reverse strand, counting down.
AAAGGCTACCTGTCTGCTATCTCTATTTTTGGGGAGGCCGAGTGGTTTAGATGGCCGACATATGGTGCTGGCGGTTGGGTGCCTTACTCTGGTGGTCGCTCGTTCGAAATCGACCAATTTTCAGCACTAGGATCAGTGCTATATCAATACGTATAATCTCAAAATAACGAACATACTGCTTATGACCTTTGTCGAAAAATATAGAAGTAATTGACATATAACTCAAGTATGCCCCATGCTCACCACCAAAAGAAGAATGCACGTTGTGTACACCTCTGCATGTTTATACAGACAGAATATCAACACAGACACTGATTTTCGCTTGCAAATATTGATCAACTTAAAGTAGGTGAGCACTGGTAACTGAGATTACATTAGAGAAGAAAGACCTACACTCCTGATATTTGTCAAAAAGCATGAACCTCAATTACATCTCTGGAACATCGGCAAACATTTTAAAGCAAAATCCAGGTGACATCAAAATTCCATGTAAACACACCGTTTAATATTATTTGATATCAGGACACTAATAAATGAAACTAAAACCTGTCGGACATACATCACTTCAAATTATCATAGCAATTATCCGTTGAGAACCGTTTTGTAATTTGCAAAGTACATATTGCTAGTCTCTTGAAACGTTGGACACCTGTCGGTTCGTAGTCGAAATGACAGATATGTAGACAACAAGCGATTTGGATCTCTCCATTCTGCAAATTGACACAACGAGTTCTGTACTGATATTTACATGTAAAGCGTGTTTTCAACATATCTAGTGGTGCGGAGAATATGATAATATCGTCATTATGCCACGGTCCGAATATCTTGCATTTCGGAAATTCATAAGGTGATATTTGTACTTACTTCTAATAGCGACTCTCTTGATAATGCCTGGGAACCTAACCGATGAAAACCGATCAACGTTGAGGATTTTGAACATATAGTATCGCCGAAACCATTTCTTCTGCCTTTCATGTGGAACGGAAACTCTGGATTGGTACACTGAAATGAATGGTCATCATCTTGTACTCTAGCATACCACTTGTCATTGCTAGGGTGCTAGGGGCCGTGTGGTCATATCATCCAAGTTGCCACATGAACAGGTACAAAAAAGCGTACCTGAGATACAGCACATATCACGAATCGTTAGATTCTTGGTATGTGCTTTAGAATAGGTTAACCGGAAGACTATACTGTGAAGTCATGTGGCTCTGTCAGTATGTCGGCACCTCTTCCCACTTCCCTTATATGTGTTGTAATTGATATGCATTTGGCATTTGAGAACTTAATGTCTTATCTTAATGTCTATCTCTTATAACAAACTACTCGTCTTCTATTTTACTTGTATTGTTGACTGGTTATATTTATGGTTGGATTCCCACTATGGGAACAGTCCTGCTAATATGGATTCTGATATTTCGTTTTATGCCAATCACAACGCTTGATACAGACGTGATGGACCCAACAATTTTGGGTCAAATTGTATTTTGACTCAAACTTGTTTTGTCCTTTTGACCTACACAAGTTGGGCACGGCACATCTATACCCAATCATTCTCACAGTGGATAGATGGACATGTGTGCAGGAGATATAGGATGGCGGCCCTGCGTCGATGGAAAGGGGTGTTGGTGGAAGCTTTCAACATCGGGTTCATGCAAAACAACTTCGATTACGTCTTGTATTTCAGCTGAAGACCAACACAATTCTTGGTTCTTGATTCGTTGGATATTGACTAAATTGTCTAGGATGCTATTTTAATCCTACCTGGCCATTATGCCCTAACTTTCTGCGCAATATCCGGAACGACAAAAAATAGAGAGGTGAAACTTCGTAACTTTATAGTTTGTCATCTTGGGGTCATTTTGAACCTATTTGCATGATCCCCCGAGCAGAGGATCATGGGTAAATTCAAGATGGCGGCCACATGTGGTATCAGAAAAGTGATATTTTTGTCATATTTCTTCAAAATTTCTGCTTTTCCCCGATGAAAAGTGGGCAAAAACTGTTTTATTTCACATCACATTAATATTTACTAATTTATCATGCAGTTTTTGCGGAGAAATTGCAAAAATAAAAAATTCGGAAAATCTTACCGAAAAATCGACCAAAAAATGCCGTTTTTGAAAATGACGTTACTGTGACGTCATCAAAGCGACCATCTTGAGTTTTTTTCACATTTTCTGGTGGAGCTTGACCCTAGGGTATAGTGTGAAAAGTTTCAGCCCCCTAGCTCAAGGGGTAAGAAAAATAATTAGGCGGGGGGCCATTTCGGCCCCCCCCCCCCCCAAGGCCTGGACAGGTCCGAAAAAGACCAGGCCAGATAGGGTTAATATGTCTGTTGAATTAAATATTATATTCAGACAGGAACTTGATACATATTATAACGCTATCTGTCCTGGGCTTTTTGGAAACTGTCCAGGCTGGAAGAAGGCCTTTTCGCCCCCCCCCCCCATGCATTGTTCTTATCACTTACGCTAGGGAGTTGAGATTTACTACACTATACCCTTGGATCAAACTCTACCAGAACATGGCCACTTTGGCTGAATATAGTTTGTAGAATTAGTAGTTGAGTGTACCATGGAGATTAATTTCTTCAGTATATTTGTGCAATTTTACACACTCAATTCTTTCGATTTCTGTTACACAGAAAATACATTTCTTACATTCTTTTATCCCATTTCGAATCAAAGTTTGTAGTATCCTTTGTACAATTATATCGAAAACATGATAGAGATGTTAGCATGTGTCTTCAGGTGTCTGTGTAGGTTGTGTTTGAGAATATCAGAGAAGATCAGTCCAATATCATGGAAAAATCTGGAGTCTAAAAATAATGTGATCATTATTACTATTCTTGAATAGGTTGCAGAATTGTATGTTCTCACAAGACTGACAAGACCATGCAAATATTCTCAAGCGGCCTATCTATGAAGCATCTCCTGTCAGACTTATTTAAAGGTGAACTGAAAAGCTTTCCAATGTTCTGTTAAAATGTCATAAAACAAGAACTTCTGCAGTTGTTACAAATATGTGTGGTAATAGTTCTGTGGGTTATTGTTTTGTTTTGGGTATATAAGAAGTCAACACTTATACCACCAGAAAACGAGAGCCAGAACTTTTAAAAACGGCATCGCTTGCTTGACGAATCGTCATCGGCCAAAGAAAAGAAAAATGTTCGCTGTGTGCCTGGAACAGAAACAACAACAGGCAAAATCACGAAAAACTGTTTTTTGTTTTAATATAACAACATGTTTCACTGTATGCGTTGAGCTCTAGGAATGCAACTCAGTGCAAAGAAAGTGTTGCAATGCCAAATTTTGTACGAAGACCCCCACCCCCGCCAAACTTTATTTTAAGCCTATTTGCATAACCCCTCGAGCAGAGGATCATGGGTATATTCAAAATTGCGGCCGTGGGGTACCAGAAAAGTGATGTTTTTCTCAAAATTTCTTCAAAATTTCTTCAAAATTTCTGCTTTTCCGCGATGAAAAGTGGACAACAACTACTTTATTTCACACCACAGTAACATTTACTAATTTATCATACAGTTTTTGCGGAGAAATTGCATAAATAAAAAAATTGGAAAATCCGACCGATAAATCGATCAAAAAATGTCGTTTTTGAAAATGACGTGACTGTGACGTCATCAAAGCATTTTTTACATTTTCAGGTAGAGCTTGGTCCAAGGGTATAGTGTGGTAAGTTTCAGCCCCCTAGCTCATGGGGTAGGACAAATAATTAGGGAGGGCCATTTCTCCTCCCCCCCCCCCCAATACGTCCCTAAAGCCCAGGCCAGATAGGGTTAATCTGTGCAGTTGACAAAAGCCACAGTTCAGGTTTACGTCAGTTCGTGACATTCAACTCTAAGGCGTAACGTGATTATGAGCCGACGATGAGCGCAAGGAAACCGAAAATAGATTTTAGCGTCAAAACAATACACTGAGAGAAAAAAGGGACACCCTCACGATGCCAAACATGAGGCACCAGAGGTGCTACAACTCCTCAGCCCCTTAACAGTCTAGACCAAGATGTTTTTATGAGTGTAGAAGTTTGGATAATTAGCAATGAGTTGTGGCATGCGAAATGCAAACCAAAGCCACAACTCGGACAGATGAACGGATGGATACACTGACGGACAGACAATCGGAATCGAGTATAACCCCAACTATGTACAGGGGTATAAAAAGTATCCACATATCTGCAGGAAAAAAACATGTAAAGTTGTGATCTTATTGCCCTGGCATCCACGTAAATTGGTCGGCCGCCTAGGCCCCAGAAGCTCTGGGATTCTAGATGACTGGAAATGCATTTGAACCCATTTCTGGCAGTTAAATTTCTAAAATATTATTCACAATTCAACCCTTGTTTTATATATTTTTAAGAAAAAATACATAATATTACACATGGCCCATGTGATGAAAGAAATATCTACCGGTTCGAGTTTACTGAGCTGTCTCACGATGGGATGGGATGGGATTTTCGGCTAAATATCGGAGCCAGTTCATCTCAGAGAAGTGAAATTCCCCAGAGTATCTGTATGTAATTTGTGCATTTTTATTCTGAAATTTGAAGGAAATCTATTCAGAATCAAAACAAATCTCCAATACCAAACATGTTATTTTCATAGTGCCTATAGTGACAATGTTACAAAATTGCAAGCCCAACGTCATTGTGCTTGAGGGGGGGGGGGACAACGACGACGATGTCTGCATTGATTTATTGGGTTGGCCATACCTTTCGCTGTATATTTTAGAGGACTTGTTATGCGAGACATCGCTTGTAGCTGGCCGACGACCACAGTTCATTTTACAACTGAAAACTCAACTCCGCCATTGATGAGTTGGCAGCACGCACGAACACATGGGCACTCCTTTCGATTTTGACAGATCTCACAGGTTCCTACAATCCTGTGACAAGACAAAGTACAAGTTGCTCTTTTCCGATAAAATAGGCGTTTATTATCGTTCAAATCCATTCTGAGAACTTTTAGATGAAATAACAAGCCGATTTTCACAGTTTTAATGTCGGACTAATTTTTTCTCCACAGCGTAGGGATACGACAATTATGGCAATCTCGTATCAGTGGCCTCAAGTTCCCGGGTAATTTACTGTATATCTGACATGGTGCAGAGATTCATAGAAGTCATTTCGTTTAAGACCATTCATGGTCAAATTGAGTTTTTTTTTCTGGCAAATTTAGTTTTTAGCATGCTTTTGGCAGTGCAAATTGAGTTTAATCAAATTTTTGGGACCGTTTGCTGTATAATACATACACGTATACATGTAACTGGTACTGTGATACAAGCTGAGTAGCTCGCAGGTCCCCCGCCAAAAAGCTTGTCTGGAAATGGACTTCTCACACGGTCACACACGGGATATATTCACCATATATTTTGTGTGATGGTAAATTGTTGCTAGGAGTGTGGTGTTGTTGATGTGAAGGAGATATAATTGTGAAGGACAATGTTGCAAATTGTCTATCCGGTGGCATAGTTATGCCGAAAAATGAGTGACTTTCTTCTGAGATCCCAGCCATCTGCTAAGTTTGAAGTTAATCGGTTGAATTGTTCTTGAGATATCTCGTTCGCAAGATGGTTGGGATGGAAGGACGGTATGAGGGACGGAAGGACGTTATGAAGGATGGAAGGACGGATGGGTAGCTATTGATGTAAAGTCACCCTCCATATTTGAAGTTGATCGGCTGAATTGTTCTCGAGATATCGCGTTCACAACATAGTTGGGATGGATGGAATCTAAGATGGCTGATAGTGGCCACCTTGGATAACACAGTTTGGTGAAAAACAATTCCAGCCATCTTCTCACTGATGTCAAGTCACCCCCTAAGTTTGAAGTCAATCGGTTGAACTGTTCTCGAGATATCGCATTCACAACATGGTTGGGACGAACGGACGGATGGATGGAAGGACGCTCCGACGGATGGATAGACAGAAAATGTCACACCATCGTGTTCATAATTAACATTTTGGAGATGCATGGCAGCCATCTTGGTTAACACAGTTTGGTGAAAAACAATCCCAGCCATCTTCTCACTGATGTTAAGTCATCCCCCAAGTTTGAAGTCAATCGGTTGAACTGTTCGACATTTCGCTTTCACAACATTTTTGGGATGGTTGGAATCTAAGATGGCCGACGGTGGCCATCTTCGATAACGCAGTTTGGTGAAAAACAATCCCAGCCATCTTCTCACTGATGTCAAGTCACCCCCCCCAAGTTTGAAGTTGATGAGTTTAATTGTTCTCGAAATATCGCGTTCACAACATGGTTCGAACGGACGGAAGGATGGACGGACGAACAGACAGACGGGCAGTATTTCCAAGTCCCCCTCCCACTTGCGTATCGGGGGACAACTAAAGAATATTTAATTCTTTTATATTACTTTAGAATTAAATTATTTGATTTCATCACCTGTGCCCTATTGGCTTTTCACATGAAATTCAACCAGACAATATTTTAATTTCCACTTCAAGCAGATATCCAGTATTCTTTGAACTCTCATTGAACTTAAAAATGGAGCGAGAGACAAGGGTGCAATCGGAAAATCTCCTGTTGATAAAACGCCTCAAGGGAATTTAACTCGACAAAATAAAATGGAAAGCAATAAAATAGCTTTTGTTCAACTAGATCAGCCTATACTTTAGCTGTCCGAATTGAGCAGCTTTTCCTTAACCTGCTAAAAGAATGACACC
>JAVTVY010048460.1:0-23676 GCA_036873755.1 Hanleya hanleyi | reverse complement strand
AACCAATATCAGGTTTGTAAATAACATGTAAGCATATTACAAAATTTCTTGATATACTTTACCTGTTTTTGTATAGGTCTATCGTTACCGGGCTGTATGGGATGACCTACTTGGTGCAGTAACAAAAGACATGCATACACAGTGAACCGGTCTTCACTACCATGGAGGCTATTATATTGCTAAATAGCCTCTACGCCTTTTCGCATAGCGGTACCTGTTAGTCTTGTTGGCCCCAGGCTACAGGTGCGATGGAGTGCCCAATAAGTCGGGCCTTCATGCCACGAGTTTCCAAAATTGAAAGATCTGACTCAATAAAAAACCGAATCTGAAATATGATTTGCTCTTGTTGGGATGCATCGTGTTTAATCTGAAGCAAACCATGCTCCTTGTCGACAATGACGATCGAAAATTAATTTTTGCCTGTACTTAGGAAGAAGCAAAACATTGGTCATCGTCGACAATCATGGTCGACAAAAATCTTTTGCCTCTATCTCTAAGTACTGTTTATTATTTCGAAAGAAAACATTGGTCAACTCCGACAATGACGGTCGACAATAAATTTCTTGCTGCCCTAGATAGCTACACTCCTGGAGAGTATAATTAAACATACTGGGCTCGCAGGAAGGGGTTTGGTATTTTTCGTCTTAACTGTTTTTTGGGGTGTGGCAAGGGGGTAAAATTTGACGTTCTTGCTCCACAGTAGAGCACATGTTCCCAATTTGTTTATTTCAAGCAATCGCCAAGTGACGGACAAAAATAATATATGCAGATGAAGAGGTTCAGTTTTGATTGTTTTTTCTTCAGAATGAACAAGTAAACAAACAAATATTTCCTACAATGTGAAAATTCGAATACAAGCGTCTAGTCCGTCATTCATAATTCAGCCGTCGTCCATTAAAGAATATCCGCGTCCATAATCCAAAGACCTATTCCATATCCATATAACAGTATTAGCACCAAATTCAAAAAAGACAATCACAGTATACATGAACATAGGCTAGTTTCCTGCAAGAGAGAAGCGGTCAACAGTTTTCAATGATGCTGACAAGACATCATGATGTTCCAAAAATATAAAATCCGTATCGCTGATCAGTATTCTTATTCCATAATCGTTCTAAAGTCGTTATCTAGAGAATGGTGTATCTCAGTCATGCTTTGATTGTGACTGTTCATATGAGCACCATGAGGATCTTGAAGTACATGGGTTCATACGGCCCCTAGTCCCGGGTTAAGCGGAATTAGACACAAGTTACGAAACGTAACGCCATAGATCTTGCACGCTACGTTCGTATTTTGCTATCAGCATGCGATATGTATCGCCAAATTTGATAAACTTTGAGTGGAGGCGCTTGGAGGAATAACCTTGTTTTATAAGTTCTGCAACAATGTGTTGTGACGTTGATTGAAATGGTCACAATTAACACAGGATCTAGCAAATGCTACTAGGCGAGATATATATACGCCATATGCAGGTCCCACTGGAATATTACTGTCCAGAAAGGGATAGTTTACGATGTCGAAATTGTAATCATCTCTTTTGTCATAAAGAGGCTGAATGCTCAGCCTGTGAGTTGATACACAATTTGTTTCTTTTGATCAAAAATGGAAATGTTATCAATATTTTCATAAAATTTCAGGGGGTGGGGTAACAGTTTGCCTTATTTCTCCGACACTTGGCCAGATGGTAAATGTGAACAATCGCAGGATGGCTGTCATTCAATATCACATGTACATTAAGTGACAAAGGAGATGGTATTGTAAGGCGGGGGTTTTGCCCACAGCCAGCCGACTCATAGGAATGTACATTTCTTCTCTCCATCTGTCAATCACAATGCAATGTACAACTTGTCGTCGGCGGCAACTGTCAATCAACGGACTGAATGTTACGATGAACCATGATAGCTTCATAAGTACCATAAGTTCGGTACCAAGACGTTATTATTTCAGGACGTTGCAGTCGATTTTACATGCACATATTGGAGAATAAATACACAATTCAGGCGAATATATTGCCGTTGTAACAGGTAGCGACTGATCGTTCGATTTCAACGTTTGACTGGCCCGCAATGTCCACACGGTATCGTGTCATCGGTAAACAATATTTATTTTACTTTTAATTAGTTCATAATAATAGCCTAAAATTTTATTTCAGATATACTGAATGCAATTTTTTTTTACGAAAATGAGAACGATTGAAATAACTTGTCGACGTTACACATGTTGACCTCCTGGGATTCGAACCCGGTAAAAGAAAATTTCGACACGCTTGTGATTCAACGTGCGTATCCACTACACCACGACATACGAACAACTGTAACAGACTATTTTGTCACTTTAATCCACTTACGAAAACTTCAAACGTTATGAATCATAACTTTTCATTTTTTAGTATGAAGGACCTCTTGGACCAAAAAGATCTTCCAGCAGTGGGAATATAATGTTACCACACAACACCAGGTTAAATGGCGTTCTGGTCCAAGGGGTCCTTCGCGTATAAATGGGTGTCTGAAGGACTCGATTTAGACCCTTTTTTCACGAAATAGCACAAGTTATGGATTTCAGTTTCATGTGATAACTATAATCATAACGCAATCACACTAAAACTTTCACATATTGTGTACTTATATTTTCTCTTGCCGTTACATTAAAACCTTAGTATTTTTAGGACATTTTATTTTTTCGAATTCAACCGCACCACGTATAGGCCAAAATCCCGCCTTATCGTACCATCACCTTTGAAAGGTTACGACAAAATTGACAAAATGATTAAAAATATATTTTGATCATATTTCTTACAATGACACCTCTGATGTAAAAAATAATTTGAATATTTTGATTAAAAAAATAGAAAAGTTAAAAATATTTTAGTAAAATTTAGACGATTTTTTGGGGGTAACATTTTAATTTATTTCTTTTGTTGTTACGTTGTTCTCTTTTTTATTGGCAAAAGGTAACCTGATAAACGGTACAAAGTTTGATATGCTAAAGAAGCGATTCGATTCATCAATCATGCCGCTGTGATTGTTAATTCGTGGGATGGAAAACGTCAAAAAAGACAAATTTGTGGCCTAATTTCCAGAGTCAGATATATATGTACAGTTCGAATTACCACTACTTTTTTCACCAGCATACTCAATGCAATACCTGTAATATGAGATATAATTTGTTTACTTTGTTGAGAAAATAGTTGCATGCTGACAACCGGTCGGAAAATGTGCGCCTGTGCCCCTCCACACATAAGTAGAAGGTTATAGGTATGTGTAGAGCAGTGATGACGAAAACCCTCTTTTCCACTTTGGTCAACTGACTACTATACACTCGCTGTGTAATATTTACTCGCTATGGCCATAATAAGGGATGCAAATCTCCCAAGTTCAGTACGGTAACATTAAACCACCATATTTAATGGGAAATTCCCACAAAAATAGCTCATTTAATCCCCGGACAATGCTGTCTGGCCTCGATGGCAGCAGGGGGTGCACAGACGCCTGGCTGGTTGCTTGAGCTGTGGTTCGTCGATCCGAGCACTTCCCTATGTTTTTAACCCAGAATATATTTTTAATCGATGATAACTGGTATATTTTCGACCTGACGTTGCCAAAATTATCATAAGTGTAAGCCTATTGGTCCCTTCTTGGAATAGCAGAGATATTTTAACCATATTATCTTATTTACACCATCAGTTACCAATAGTTGAAAAACCCCGCTCCACGTTATAAACCAAGGAAAGAGATCATGAGAACAACCCGCGCACGCGGTGGCCAGGTGTTGTGTACCAGTGTCGCCGAGACCGGGGCAAGACCGCATTGTCCAAGGATTAATGTGGAAAGACCTCATTGAAAGAAGAAATAAAAAGGTCCTTCAATACTTGAACCGCAGAAATTTGCCTATGACCTTGACAAATGTGTAGGCCTACATTACACCTGGAACAGAATATAACTATAGTTATAGTCTGTCCCACATTACACCACTGAAAATGGTTGCAAACTTGAACCAAATAACTACAGCATCATCACCAGTTGTCTGGGTAAAGTTTTTCCTCTATTCTGCACAACAGATTTATCAAGCTATACAGAAAGTAATAATTTGCTCCCGGACAATAAAGCTGGATTCCGAAAAGGTAAAGAATCAACTGACAACAATTCCATCATAAAAACTCTGTTAAACAATACATTGAAGATCTGTAAAAAGGAAGCTCTTTGTATGTTTCATGTAGAGAGTTTACCACACCCATGGAGATTTCACACCCCAGTGATCCCACTCACTAGCAGCTCGAGCGGTCGATGGCAGTACATGTATTGATCACGGTAGCTCAAACAATACATAGTACATACAAACCAAAAGTTCATTGTTTCTACTGTTCCACATACACAGGACCACCGATTTTTCTCGCTTATCATTCCAGTTGGATGCGTCTCACTTTTGTGTCCGTTTATAATGGCGTGAGCAAGGTTTGTACCAAATCCAGCAGGTGTTTGACAAAGGTTGCAGTCTACAGAAGGGCCATGGCATCTGAAATTAAACAGTAGGTAGATTTATTTTATGCTAAACAGCAACCGTGTTATTAGAGAACCCCCATAGAACTATATATTTTCTGAAAGAGTAGGCTCTTGACATAAAGCCGAAACAGATGTAAGCCTTGTTGACGAAAATCAGGGTCCCCATAACCCATACTGAACTTGCTTCAAACTTCAGGAAAATCCTCTAAAATTGGTCCAAAATGGGTAATATTCCCCCTCCACCAAAGAAAAAACTTGTTATTCAATTGTCCTGAAACTCACCGACAGTGTGCTCAGTCCAAGGACCAACAAAAATTGGCAAAGAAAATAGGGTGTCGACCACGCGGTTTTCAAGCTCGATTTTACACCGTAAAGTATGTCATGTGCTCGTAAGCTGAAAATGGCCCCAATTCACAGCCACACTTTCACACTCCCATTTGCATAGTGAGGCATGGGCCAATCCTACTGGCAAAATACCATGTACTGATTTGAAGCTAATCAACTAGTCAACTGAATGATATCACAAATATCAATAAACAAAAAGCCAACAAAAATTCTCATGGGGTCAAACCGGGTGGAATTTTAATTTCAAAGAATTTGAGGGGGACCAAAAATCCGCAACTATGGACTGAGGCCTTTAAGTGAAGGGTACTTTTGTGGATTTTTTTTTATCTACTCTTTTCAATCTATGGGTCTGTACAAGTATAATGATATATGACACTCAATGGTTGAAAGTCATATTAAGATAAAACAGAGCCACAACTTTCCCCCTACCCCATTCATATTTTGACAGTTTTTGCGACGCCATTTAAGTTGTCAGGCTGGACCGCTATGACAAATTTGAATATATTTGACTGAAAAGTTTGCATTCAGTACTAATATTGTTTTCTATTATGTTGAACACAATTCAAAACAATGATATTCACACCCAACACAGGACTGGAAGCATGAAACCAGCACAGGAGCTTGGGCTAGAAGGGGGGGGGGAAGGGGTGGATAACTCTTAGCATGACAGGGGAATATCTGTTACATTGTGTATAGTATTGCCATCTCCAATGCTGGTTTTATGGGAGGGGGGTGGGGGGGGGGTGTGGTAGGGCTGTTTAATGGTCCCAGATGAATTATTCTGTGACACTAAAACTTCTGGGAAATTCCTGGGACAATTGACACCCCCCTACCCCTCCCGATAAAACACCAACATTGATGTTGGCAATTCTACACATCTTGTAACAGATATTTTCTGGCCATGCTAAGAGTTATCCCTCCCCCCCTTTCCGATCCATGCCCCTGTGCTGGTTCAATTATTTCAGTCCTGTGTTGGGTGTGAATAGCATTGTTTTGAATTGTGTTCAACTTGATAGTAAACAATAGTAGTTCTGGATGGGAAATTTCGAGTCAGATATGCAAATTTAATGTTACCTGAGAAAATGCCTGTTCTGTCATAGGTTGCAGTCTACAGAAGGGCCATGGCATCTGAAATTAAACAGTAGGCAGATTTATTTTATGCTAAACAGCAACCGTGTTATTAGAGAACCCCCATAGAACTATATATTTTCTGAAAGAGTAGGCTCTTGACATAAAGCCGAAACAGATGTAAGCCTTGATGACGAAAATCAGGGTCCCCATAACCCATACTGAACTTGCTTCAAACTTCAGGAAAATCCTCTAAAATTGGTCCAAAATGGGTAATATTCCCCCTCCACCAAAGAAAAAACTTGTTATTCAATTGTCCTGAAACTCACCGACAGTGTGCCAAGTCCAAGGACCAACAAAAATTGGCAAAGAAAATAGGGTGTCGACCACGCGGTTTTCAAGCTCGATTTTACACCGTAAAGTATGTCATGTGCTCGTAAGCTGAAAATGGCCCCAATTCACAGCCACACTTTCACACTCCCATCTGCATAGTGAGACATGGGCCAATCCTACTGGCAAAATACCATGTACTGATTTGAAGCTAATCAACTAGTCAACTGAATGATATCACAAATATCAATAAACAAAAAGCCAACAAAAATTCTCATGGGGTCAAACCTGGTGGAATTTCAATTTCAAAGAATTTGAGGGGGACCAAAAATCCGCAACTGTGGACTGAGGCCAAAACACTCGGCGGGCCAAGGCATGCGTCCAAAGCTTTGTCAAATGCAACCACATAGGCAGGCCCTCCATCCCCAGGCCTCATAGAGTTAAGGCAACTCGCCCTTATACACAATTCGAACACTGTACACTGCGCATGCCGATTTTATCAACATTCTGGGTTCTTTTTATTATGTTTTCATATTCTTTACTAACTCTAGTGAGTTCTATAAAGTTTCATCCATCATTGCAACGACAACGAAATCTAAACCCAACGCTCTCATTGGACGCGGTCCCTGAATTTGCTCCGTAAGCACGTCAACCTTTGAACTTCGACCTCTCACCTTGACCTGACGTCATTCTTTTTTACTTATTATGTAGCCAGTCCCATACCCTCATACATACTACTAATAGCTATCCAGAACATTCGATAACAGAAGAGTGGGCAGTGACGTCAACGCCATGTCTGTCAGTCAGTGGTCAACCTGAACAATTTGGGGTTTCACGGTATCCCACAATGTAGTGCGCCCGGAAAGGGGGGGGGGGGGCGGAGGATGAATTTGTCGTGATTGGGAATGGTGGCATTACGCACAACCTTGGCCATTGTGGTATTACAGGCGAGGCTTCTCTCCAGTGTGCAATTCTGGGCTTTCGAGTTTTTTCTTTGACGGTAGTTGTTATTTCTGGGTTAGATTGCTATTTGGTTTCGTCGCTATAGTTGACGGAATGCTGGTTTTATCATTCCAAATCAAGAGCCCAAAGGACTTCAATATACACCCATACATCTGGAATTACACTTGTCCAAATTTCAAGATTGTTTAAAGTACTTGGTCCCAATTGGTTGCGGCAATTCAGCGAAAGGTGCAGGGCTTCGCGCTTATGAGAATGTAGCACTGTAGACATAATATACTAATTACCTAATTGGGGCTTACCTTTTACGAGCATTTCATGTATTCTTACGCGTTAGTGAATTGACAGTTCGTTCAAAACAAGACAGCAATAGCAATGTTCTTTAATACAACGATGTCTCTTTCTCCGATAAATTTGGCCCGTTACGTACAAGGCATGCACATTATTATCCGCAACTTCAAAGACAACATATCCCGTAAACCAGTTCATTTGTTAATACTGATAATATTAGATATTGTCCAGTTCAAGAAATCCGTGCTTATTTTCGGTGACATATTTCACATTCGAGGACGGGCCCCTGTTCCAATTTGCAGAGGATGCGCCCGTTTCAGCTGCCTATTACTCAGCTCATGTAAAAAACGGAATCTATTTAATTGGCATTTATCTTCTTTAATAGGCCATAGTTTTCGCATTGGCGCCGCCACTTCATCTTCAGCAGCAGGGATCCCAAATAACATTCAAAAATGTGTAGATGAAAGTTTAATGCTATATTAGTAGGATACATTTCACTTGGTAGCTATGCATTGTCCAGTCACGGGTTGCATTGTACGGTAGCCTCAACGAATTTATTGCATAAATAAGGATCTGGTCCAACTTGACCCAATTTGGCAAAGGTCAGTCAGGGTCTACCGTACCATCTGAGTCAGTTATATATGATTATTTTCTAATATTCACGGGATACCCAACACCAAGATAACATTATTAAAAAAAATAATTCAAAATTTCGGATCGAAAATTCGTCAATTTTTTTTTGTTTGTTCTGACGTAGCTGTAACGTCATTATGGCGGCCATCTTGGATTAATTTGTATTTCTCGCTAGACCTTTGCCAACACTATTAGTGTAGAAATTTTCAGACTCTTACCCCAGAGGATGGCGAATATAAGATGTTTTGAAAATCGTTGGGATAAAAATTGCCATTAAATTCCCAAAATGACCCCGGGCCCCTAATGGGCCACATATTGCCTCATGGGCCTCGAAATCGGGGGCACCCCTTCTGATATTGTTCTCGGGGTCTCTGACGACACGTGTGCCAAATTTGGTGCTTTATTCCACTGTCACGATAAAGTGAAAATCTGGCCTTAAGCCACTGGACTATTGGCAACTAATTGACATTGAAACAAGATCCATGAGCTCAACTCTCCCACACTGAAATCGACAATGCAGCAACACAACAAAATATTCATTGTCCTTCAAATAGATTCCTTTTACGTGAGAAAATGTTTTTTGACGGAAGAAACATGTTAAGAAATTGATGAAGTAAACCTTTTTTTTGAGTTAATAAACATACATAAAGTTCATAAGGAACTCAGTTGTATTAGTAAATGCATGATTTTTATTTCAAAACAGTTACTGAATCTGGCCGTTTCATACATGTATCAAACAGGGGAGACAACTCCCCAGTACAAATGCTATATACATGTAGGGGAGACAACTCTGAATGGTCCAAAATTAGGTCAGTAAAATTGGATTCAGTTTTGGGGTGTTGTGACCTTGACCTTTGACCCAAAATGAATAGAGTTCCTCTTTGTCCTGTGAGTAAGGTATATCAAAAGTTTGGTACCAATCCATACCTTGGAACTGGAGATAACGCACGGGCATAACTCACTATTGCATTATACTTCTTCTTCGAAGGGCATATAAAATTATTCCTCATCACCAATGGGGCCTTGCACAATGACAACTATCGAATCAGATTCTTTGATTGCTACATCCTGCTTGTCGATTCTGGCCCATTAATTTAGCCAATCAATGGACAGAATTGCCACTTCCTGTTTATCTCCTGGCTCTATTGTGCAAGTCCCTCATTGAGTTGGTTTTAATGGTAAATAAACGTTACCTGTACTAGATTCAACGTTATTTTTGGAACAGCTAAACTGTAGTCTATCATGAAATAAGCAGTAGTAATGTCTTCTGTGAGTCGATGGGGTGAAAATGTTTACGACACTGGACACTGTATAAATTGTGACTGTTTCAATAACACAGGAAATCAGACAGATGTCGAAATAATGTTTATTGGCTTAAAACAACAATCATCTCAAAACACATCTACATGAATTATATCCATATCGTAGCACAATTACTCCTGATTGAGGAAAGTCGCATTCGTATATTTGATCAAGAACTTTCTAAAATTTGGCAGCAGAAAATGTTCACCTTTAAACTCACAAAACATAAATAACAAAGACTATATACAATCTGATAGAAATATTTGTGTAAACAACCCTTGACTTCTTCAACTTGAGGAAAATAGTATCCAATCGCCAGCCGATTTTCCTTATCAGTATCACAAGCAACAACGATTGATTGAATTTAGGTTGGTCTATAATTTCCGGTTTCATTTATTGATCTAGATGGAAAAGAACATAAGCTTCAGCTCAATAGGCAACAGGGAGAATTTCGGCAAGGCTTTGGTGTAAGACCTGCCATTGAAAAGGTAATATCCTGAACAGAAGACTGACAATACAACTTGCAGCAGATCCTTTGTCAATTATATTTCGTGAGTCTTACACCAAATCGTTGCCAGAATTTCCTAGCCGATATAAAATGACAGAAATTTTGACACTTCTGCACACTTTTTGGCACACAGGACACTTTTTGCATCAAAATCCAAGTAGACCCAAAATTAGTTTCCAAAAAATATCCGAATAAGGGAGAACAAGTCTGTATCTCACGACTGTAGAATCCTGGTCCTGAATTTGTCATATTGATTTAATCTGTGAAAGTAACTTCTTTGTGAGTATCAAGCATATCTAAACCATGTGAATGTGTAACATTCATCAGGAATGAGTGAGTGAGTGAGTAGGATTTAACGTGACGGACCCAAAAAATACTGGGGTATTGTAAAATACCTCTATGAATCTCTGCTCATAGAGTCAGCCCATTGGTATCAGAAATATGAGAGGTCCAATGTGGCGAGTAGTAAATAAATATTGCTAGAGCTGATATCGGAGTCTTACCATGAAGAGCACAATTGGTGCAATAATTTCTATGGACTACAAGGAAGGTGCTCTCTTCTATGGTACCACTTATGTCATTATCACCAACATGGAG
Organism: Hanleya hanleyi; assembly: GCA_036873755.1. Taxonomy (NCBI): domain Eukaryota; kingdom Metazoa; phylum Mollusca; class Polyplacophora; order Lepidopleurida; family Hanleyidae; genus Hanleya; species Hanleya hanleyi. The sequence continues at coordinate 13,143 of JAVTVY010048460.1, read as the reverse complement.
CTTTGGTATGTTTGGTCAACACATACACAACATAACAATATTTCTATGGGCGATAAGGAAGGCTGCTCTCTGCTATGCTACCACTTCTGTCATTATCACGAACATGGAACTTTGGTATGTTTGGTCAACACATACACACATTTATAACATCATTTCTATGGGCGACAAGGAAGGTTACTCTCTGCTATGGTACCACTTCTGTCATTATCACCAACATGGAACTTTGGTATTTTTGGTCAACACATACACAACACAAACATAACATTTCTATGGGCTACAAGGAAGGCTACTCTCTGCTATGGTACCACTTCTGTCATTATCACCAACATAGAACTTTGGAATGTTTGGTCAATTCATACACTACATTTCATCATTTCTATGGGCGACAAGGAAGATGCTCTCTGCTATGGTACCACTTCTGTCATTATCAACAACATGGAACTTTGGAATGTTTGGTCAACTCATACACAAATAATACAGGAACTGGTATACCAACTTGCATAAACTTGTATATAATATCCAAATACGTTTACCACAAAATAGTTTCAGTCTGTAACAAGTTCATAGACTTCGTTATTTGTATGTAAAGTGACATACAAGCCTCATTTTTAAGTAAACAATATCCAATACCAATATCCAAAGAAGGTAAAGAGATGTGCAAACGTTACTTTGATAAACTTGGAACCATCCCAGGTAACCTATATACCTAGCCTGGTGTGAAAGAGAAAACAAAACATGTGGAATTATGTCTTCAACTGGAAACCGTTGAAAGCCTGATCCAACAGCCAGCCAATATACCAAGTATACTGTACAGGTGCCGATTGTTCTGTCATTAATGTAACGGTAAATTTGGCTGAATTTGCTTTGGTCCATAATTTCTATTTATTGATCCAGTAGGGAAACATATTATTGCATAATGCTGTCAAATAAGCAGTTTCTGTTCATGGAATACTTCCACGCCGATATAAAATAAAAGACCACTTTTGCATGACACTTCATGCACCAGAATTCAAGCAGTTATAATTCATATGAAAAGGTTATTTTCTAATAACAACATAATGTAACACAAGGCTGTACACTGACCATCTGCTAAATGCTGCTTGTGTATTTCTTCTGATGAATTGGTAACATAACATCCTATTATTTTAGGCTATAAAACAACGAAACATTTCTCAATCATGTTTACAAATAGAACAAAATGTATCCATCAATTTGGACAAAATGGCAAAAACTGAAAATGCCTAATTTGAGTACCGACATGACCAATAAAACATTACTTAAGTTCTGGATTTCTATGAATCTCGGCTCCTAGAATCGGCTAATTAGTGGCAGGTTGAACATGTTGAGTAATACATGTACATACATACTGCTATAGCAACATCTTGTGTTGATAAATATCAAACAGTTCCAAAAGCACAGCGATAGGATGAAGAGTACAGATGGCATGTTATCTGCTCTCTGCTACCCCACTTTGTCTTTCAAACCAACAGGGAACTTTTTAGAAATAAACAAATCAATACAGAAACTGATATGTCATCTTGCATAAACATGATAAAGCTTATAAATAATATCCAAAAGGGGCAGATGTTTAAAATAACATATTCAGTCTACATGTATTGTAATATACCAATTTGGTAACTAGTTTATAGGCATGGTTATTTGTGCACAAACCTGCCTTGATTTCCTCATTTTCAGGTAAATAATATCAAACTGCCAGCCAATATGCTGTGCCAGTATCATATTAACTGTGATTAAAGCAACATCATTATTTTCTATCTAGAAAGGTGTCAGACACCCAGTCAGATCAGTAGGTGTTGTCCATGTAAATTTTCATGAAAATATAAAATAAAAGACTACTTTTGCATAACACTATATGCACCAAAATTCAAGCAAAATAAAAAGGAATTGGCAATAGTATACAATTCGTCCCTCGGCAGGTGCACTTGCTTTTGTTTTTTTTTTTAATTACAGATATTGCTAAAACTTATAGGGGTGAGTGAGTAGGATTTAACGTCGTTTTCAACATTTTTTCAGTCATATCACGACGGTGCCTACATGTGCCAGGACACGAGAGTGCCCACAGTTCCTTTTACCCTGGACACTGATCAGCCCAGCTGTGAGCGGGGATATTTTTAATATCCTGAAGTCCTCGGTGGGTTTCGAACCCGCGTCAGACCAGCAATCGAGATCAAGAGCGTGCACTCTTTCCCCACGACCACTCTCCCGCTAAAACTTATAAGAATGAATATGCTATTATTATTACATGTACTACTATAGGCTATTATAACAGAGCCATAAGACATGTACATGTAAAATAACTATAATAGAGCCATAAGACATGTACATGTAAAATGAACATGTACCTCGATTATATTCCATTATTATTTAATGTTTGTTTATTGTGAATTTGTATTATAAGTATGGAGTTATTAGTTACTGATAAATGTATACACTCAATATTATGTAACACATGTTATAACTAGGATTTAATGCTATGAGTTTACTTTTGTAATAAGATTTTATGATAACAGTTCTATTAGTTCATAGCTCTTGAAAGTTGACATTTAATTAGTGTTGTTAGACCATTTCTGACCAGCTGGTGCAAAGACAGGAGCCAGGTGTCAATTATAGTCAGACTGTCATTTTAGTCTCAGATAATCCTTGTTGTTATTAGGTAAGAGTCCCTACTGTTAATTGAGATGTCATACTGAATGAACAGGATAGCTGGCAGACATGACAGGACGTTAGGATTACTTGAACAATTGTTGAAAGTGTGTTATGATTGTTAAGAATGTCTACCTGTGGATTTCACTAAAACTATAATGTATATAAATATGTATGCAGTAGGAAACCAAGTTAGTTCACTTTTAGAATTCATCTTGGCATGCGACTTTGCAGCGCCAAGGCAGTTAGTTTGTAAGTTATATAGGTAACACTTGTAAATGTAGATTACTATATGTACTAACATATAGTTTCTGTAATAACTGGAAGTGCTGTATAATTGTGTATATTAGAATTAATGTTACATCAAGGTTAGATAATTAGATCAGGGTAAATAAAGCTAGGTTGTGTTATATTTAACATGGACTACGACTTACTTATTAATGTGATAACCAGTGAGCCAACTAGGTTATACTATTACCATTATTCTGTCATCCTGCAAAAACTTGGTTGCATGACATGGGCATGATTTTTATTATAAGCAGGCAGAATATGGTACACAGACTATTTTGTCAATAATTAACATTTTATATGGTTGATTTTTCAACATAGCAAAAATAAGATTATGTTAACCAAAATCATGTTTAACGTAATCATATTTGGTTAACATAATCATATTTTTAACATAATATATTCACGATGAATTTTTCAACATATTTTTGCTATGTTGAAAAATTCATCGTGTAAAATGCTGATAATTGACAGAATAGGCTGTTTAGCATATCTTGCCTGCTTATTATAAAAAGCATGTGCATGTCATGCAAGGTAAGTTTTCACAGGATGACAAATGGTATAGCCTATTTGTTCATATAAGTTTGAGCAATTTCTCAGATGGAAACAAATTCAAAAAGACAACTTCACCTGACAAGAGATAAATTTCTATACTAATACACAGGGTCCTTTGAATGAACAAAGCTAGTTTTACATGTATTGATAAATAAACAAATGAGGTACATTTATGTAGAACAAGGTTTGAGAATGATCTTCTGTACAATTTGGAATCTTGCTGCATATTCCTTTGATAAATTTGTCTTCGTATTTAATTCAACCTGTGAAAAATACTTTATGAATATCCTGAATACATACACAAGGCATCTTCATACACAAGTCAAATTCTCTGGTCACAATTCAAATTAGCCTTGATATATCAGCTCACCAGCTCTGTCATGTCTGTTTTGAAAGAAATTATATATACACATGAAACATAATGGACCTCGAATTCATTTGATGTTTGAAATATGGCATATATATTGTGGGTTATTGATTGGCTGTCATCTGTATCTGGTCATGCCTACTGCCATATTAGGAATGATGCAACTACTGAGAGAATATGCCATCCTACACAGTTGTTGAGTACATGTATGTTCTGATTGGCTTGTCTCTAGTTGTAAATGAAATTTACACGTCAAATTTGAATGCTTCCAGTGGTCTGATCCTTTAAGGCTAATTCGAAGTGTGAATGGAGAAGTCAAGTTGTGTATGAAGATGTCGAGGCAACTGTGTAACAACACAACTCATCAAGGATTCATTGAAGTCCTATTCTGTCACCAATAATCATGGTAATCAGAGACCAAATCCAATCAAAAACTTTCTTTCCAGACTGAAAATGAAAAACCACCTTTGTGTGACAGTCCTTGCACCAAATCCAAGCACACATAAAATAAAATTCAAATGAATGAAGTTATTCACTAATACTGGTGTGTAAATATGCTAAAATCAACAAGAGCCCAAGGGGCTTCAATATACGCCCGTATATCTGGAATTACATTGGTCCAAATTTCAAGTTTGTTGAATAGCCTTGATTCCAATTGGTAGCTAGCAATCCAGAGAAAGGTCTATGATTTTGTGCTTCTGAGAATGTAACATATATCACATCTCATAATGAATGAAAAACTAAAATGGGCTTAACTCTTGTTAACTAGTTGACCTTGAAATAAGAGCCGAGAGCTCACATATCCCACACTGAAATCGACAATAGTCAAACACAAGAAAATAGTAGTTTTCCTGCAAATGAATTTCTTTCAGGCGAGAGAATTTTTCATGAAGGAAGAAGAAAGTGATGAAGTAAACCTTTGTTCTTTGAGTTAATAAACAGGTATGAAGTTCATAAAGGATCCCTCTCCCCATTAAATTAGTGAATGTATGGTTTTTATTTCACAACAGTTTAATTAAATGCAGCTGTTTCAAACATGAGAGACAACTCCACAGGACAAATGCCATATACAGGGCTCGAAATTGCCACAAGCCCGGCAGCCCGTGGCTGGTGAATTTAGAACTTGTCTGGTTGAATATAGTTCTAAAGCTAGCTAACCAGCCCGACTGGCTGGTTATAATTAAAGAATTTCACCTTTGTATAATGAAATATACCAGCCCGATGATCTGGTAAAGTTTTATGGTAAATTCATGCCCTGATATACATGTAGGTGAGAGATATCTGAATATTCCAACCTAACGCATAGTCAGCTAAACTTGATTCAGTTTTTGGGGACTGTGACCTTGACCTTTGACAAATTTATCTCAAAATGTATGGCTCTGTTGCTCGCATGGGCAACAAATTTTAATGGATGCATGGACAGAACGCAACATCGCATTACACGACCTCGTCTTCGACAGGCATCTGAAAATGTGACTTTTAATGATTTCTCGATTTTGGGGTCACAGTGCCCTTAACCTACTGACACAAACAAAAAGTGATTTTTAAAGATTTCATGATTCTGGGGGCACAGTGACCTTGGCCTAATTTTTGATTTTCTGATTTTTCGATCACACTGACCTTTGACCTTGATTCTGGGGTCACAGTGACCTTGACTATTGACCTGGATCTAAATTTTGGTACATGACAAAACGGCTCTCCGTAATTTCTCAATGGACTAAAAAAATCATGATTTTTAACAATTTCACGATTTTGGGCTCACAGTGACCTTGACCTACTGACACAAACAAAAAGTGATTTTTAAAGATTTCATGATTCTGGGGGCACAGTGACCTTGGCCTAATTTTTGGTATGCGACACTTCCATTTCCCCCTATTGAATCCACTCACAAAAAATTATTAATTTTTAATGATTTTCTGATTTTTCAGTCACACTGACCTTTGAGTTTGAGCTTTGACCTCGACCTACATTCAGTATGCAACAAATCGTTCCCCCCTAGGGCATCCACTCATCAAAAATTAGAAATGTAGATAGAAAACTGTCAATGATCAATAATTTCCTGATTTTAGGCAACAGTGACCTCTGACCTCTGACCTCGACCTCAATTTTGATACGCGACACATCGTCTCCACCTAGCGTATCCACTCACAAAAAATCGCAACCGTGGATAGAAAACGTTCACAGATATAGACCGGACACGAACACTTCAGTGATTTCCTGTTTTTCGGGCCAGTGACCTTTGACCTCTGACCTCGACCTTCATTTTGGTACGCGACACATCGTCTCCCCGTAGGGTATACACTTACCAATAATTGGAACTGTAGATAGAAAACTGTCCGAGATATAGACCGGACACGAGGGACGGACAGATGGACGGACGGATGGACGGACGGACAGACGGACGGAAACCGCCATCACATAATACGTCCGCCTTTTGGCGGGCGTATAAAAAGGACTGTCTGGTGAATTCTGGATCAGATGCATATATATTCCTGGAATGATTTCCTCATGCTTATTAATCCATGAAAACAATAATATAGTGAAACCTGTGTATACCGACTACTTGAGATCAGATTACAATCTCAGTTTTGACAGGGTTTTGGTATATTTAAGGTTCTAAATACATTAAATTTAAGTATTGAGACCATGGATAATGCTGGTATTTAGAGGTTGGTCAGTTTACCCAGGTGTCTGTATTCACAGGTTTCACTGTAGTATTTCACAAATATCCCATACCAGGTGTTCATAGAAATCCAATTTTGCAACTGATAATCATGATAAAATTTAATCTAAAAAACTATTTTAACATTGAAAGAAAAACTGAATATTTCAGGGGATAAAGAAAGAAAAAAACATAACAATGGTTGTGAATTACAAGAACAATACTCAGTCAATTTGAATAAAATATCAAAAACATGCTTATTTGAGTAAAACAAACCTCCCAATTCTGGATGTCCATGAATCTCTGCTCATAGAATCAGCCCATTAGTGAGGAAGTTGAGACATCCACTATGATGAGCTATACCGATAGCTCATGCATTTGATGCATTAATAGTTTCCCTGTTAGTGAAGACATCATGTGCACAGTGATGTGGTACCATAAAGCTCACCATTACCGGAATTCGTCACTCTGGAAATCATCTATAATACAGTACCATATCATTACAGAGACGATGCCTCCCCACTATCAGGGCTATAGACCACTCTGTTGAACACGATATTTTCACCAATGGGATTTGTGGTGTGTATTGGTGTGAATAATACTACGAATATCCACAGAGTGATCAATTTCAGCCTATCATGCCGGTAGTCCTGGGTTCAATGATGCTATTGATACTCCACATCACAAGCTGAAGGCAAATAGTCTCAACTGTCACTGGAAGGCACAGCATTATATGCAGAAACATAACTTTTGTTTGTATATGTAGCCAACTGATACCCAGAGGGCAGTCAGCAGTAATCTCACATGATCCAAAGATCATGAGGACAGGTTCACTAGGTTCACATGCTGAGTTCTGACATCATCTTCAACTCAAAATTCAACAGTTTTCTCACCAATCCTAGTTGGGGCCACATTAATTTTATTTTTTGTTTCGTGGGCCTTTTTTTCAATATTGGAGGCAATAATTTGTTGACATTATACTAGACAGTGCCAGATGAGCAGAAACTCATCTACCTGCAGAAAAAAGGGGTGAACTTCAAATGTTGTTTTATTTTTATAATGACCTCCAACCTTGAAAAAAAAAAAAATCTGCCTGTGAAACAAAAAATGAAATTGGTGTGGCCCGACTGCTGGCTATAGATGGTTGGTGGAGCTTCTAGCTGTGTATGGTTTGTTGTAGTCTTGGCTTTATGCCTTTATCTAAAGCAATCTTCAACTCCCAGTTTATCGGTTTTCTGAACAACACTATTCCAACATCATGTTTGCCTGTATATTCTCAGAAGTCCGTCACCAACTGAGACATAAAGGCGTCCTCCACGTCCAGCGGTGATAACCAGGGGGCAGCCGGCAATAATATTGCACCCAAGTGACAGTTCCGGTGTCCATCTCGCATTCTCATCTTTCAGGCAAAGGATCTTCTGACTTCCAAAGGAAGAGAGGAACATTCGACCACCCTTGTCCGAACAGACACAGCAAGGTGGATGCTGGTGGTCAAAGGTGAACCTCCGCACTAGTTGACCTTCTAGAGTTAGAATCACAACTTCTTTTCGTGCCCAGTCAGCAACTACTAGATGTCCACGTTTATTGAAGGCGACGAATACTGGTCGGGGATGCTTGGAATCATGACTAGAATCTGGGAGAGGGATGCGTCGGACGAGTTTACCTGTGGTCTGGTATACAGACACTCTTCCAAGATCTCCTTCTGCAATAGCTATATATTCAGAGTTGTAAACAGCTATATTGGGGTTGCAGTTTGTTTTCTTAGAGCTAGGATTCAGGACATTCCCTTTGACGAGGTCTCCATCCTTTGTTATCCTGCAAATGCGTGTAGGGGATGCACAGATCACTTGCTCGCCGTAGTTCCCTAGTCCACTTAAACCCGTTTCCCCATCCAACTCCCTTACAGTCTTGATAAATTTACCGTCATTCGACGACATTTTCACCTTTTTATTCTTGATGTCTGCGATGAACAATGTATCTTCATCGTTGAGGACCATCCCTGCAATGTGGGGAGTGACAAGGTCTTCTTTGAGTCTTAATTTCACAGTTTTCTCAACCACCCATTTTGATTTTTGTCCTCCTGTAGATATGGCAGGGGGCATCTCAAGGACGTGACTGTATGGTACAGGCTCTGATTTTGCAGGACCTGTCACATCTGTTCGGGTTGGCCAGGCCTGGTCCACCTGGGGTGTTCTCGTGTCATTTTCAACTCTCAAGGTAACACTTTTCTCTCCAGCCCAAGCCGATTGCGGACTGTAGGAGAAAGCTTCAAGCTGTGAAAGGCTTGTTATTGGTGGTACCTCTTGGCTAACATGAAGATTTCTGATGCCATCTTCAACTCCCAGCTGAACTGTTTTCTGAACAACACTGGACTCCCGACTACAAATAGATGGCTGGTGGAGTGTACTATATGGGACAGGTTGTAACTCTGCCTGGCTAAGTACGTTTGGGGAGTCCTGGCTCACCTGCACCAAACCGAACAGAGAATCGAATGCAGTTTCTGGGTCCACCCGACAATACAGTACCCACTTTTTCAATGAAATGTGGACAGAGGATTTCGATTTTTGCGAATTCAACTTCTGCAAACGTGTGTAAAGCAGATCCACCAAGCTCAGTATTTCTGCATCTCTGGCATTTCTCATTATGTGAGAGGAAAACTTGAGACTGCTTTGGACGAGAGCTTCCCTGGTCTGAAGCTCATCTAGCTCTGATAACAACGGTTTCTCCTGCATATCAAATTTCTCACAAACAGCCCTTGTAGCTTTCTTCGTTTCTTCGAGAAGGCAATCCATCATTCTTGCTGTAAAATTGTCAACTTGGGCCAAACCTATGTTCCGAAAGTCTTGTACTTGTGCAATCTTGGACTCCAATATTTGACGGTGTGTCACTATTGACTTCAACTGAGATTCGAGATCTTCAATACAACTCTTTACTACTGGTACAATTGCCGTCACTGCATCTGGTATAGATTTACATGTGTGGTCGATATGAGTTAACAGTCGGCAGTCTCGGCAAATTGGTATTCTGCAAGATTCACAATAGTACCGTAACTCTTCAGTATCATGTAAACTGCAAAATATTTTTTGCTTGGTCCGTAAATCCTCATCAAACTTGCCCTTTTCGAGATCTTCTAACCCGACAACTCTGTGGTGTGCTGTGACTCTCGAACAACAATGTCCCGCTGAGCATGTCGAGCACAAGTCATCCGCACAGTCAATACAGTGGGAAACCGCAGGGACAGTTGATTTCTTTGCCTCAACACAAAGGGAACACAACTGGCCTTTCGCAGTTTTCGTATGATACAGATCTATTAGTCCACTGATAAAGAAACAAGTTCTCAATGTATGTACCCCAGCGGCAGGAACATCGGACACATCCCGACACTCTGGACATGTGATTTTCCCGGTCATGACAGGGGACCTCATCTGGGAGGCGATAAGGTCAGAAAGACATTTCTCGCAGTAGGTATGTAGACAAGGCAGGATTTTGGGTTTGTCGTAGACATTCATACAAATGCTGCAGGTGAGGAAGTCGGATTTGAGCACCTCCGTTAGCGGCAAACACTGACCCCCACTAGCCATCTTGGGGACTCTGAAAAAAGAAAGAATGGAAATTTATTTAGCTATTTGCCCCACAGAGGGTTGCTACCATTGCCTCAAGATTACGACATTTGACGCCCCTTTCCAATCCATGATGACACCATTTGAAACCTCAAACAAATTATACACTCATTAGTTTAACTCATGAAGAATTATTTCAATATGCTAAATCACTTAAAATTTTCCATGTGAAGGTAAAAAAATATATATTTATACATCTGCCTCTGGCTCCACAGAGTTGTTTTGTAAGAGACAATTTACAAATGAAGATTCTAGGGGGTCTATGAGGCAGCCCAGCATCCAATCTATGGTTCAGAAAGAGGCGCCATATGGCGTCACCATGGGGCAAAGAATTAAAAGAAGAACATTGCTTGGATGTCGGTAATTCCTTTTAATAATTCGGGAATAATAACAGGAAATGAAATTTCCCACCATAAATCTGGGGGGATCATATTAGAGCAGGAACATTTACAAAATGGTTCAAACTCATGCATATAGTCTATTATTATTTCCTTATTTCAATGATTTTACAGACCTTGGATTTTACAGGGCTGATTTAAGGTTAAAGAATACCATCAGCACCATCAAACTGCAAGGCCTGATTTTACAGGATGAGCAAATTTATCAGAACCTTTTTGCAGTCTTTCATTCTTGAGGAGCGTGGGGGTGGGGCGAAATTTGGTTTAATGTAACACTCAATGTTATTTCACTCATAGCGACATCCAGTTTTAGAGGTGGAGAGAGCCGGAGTACCTGGAGAGAACCACCACTCATCGGCGAGTAACTGGCAAACCTTCACACATGCACCAATTGGGCTCGAACCCGTAGGAAAATTAAAAATGTAGGCCGACATTTGCTTAAATTTTTTTCAACAACATGGTTCATTGTTACACCCCTGCTGATTAGTTATTCCTCTGAAAATATATTAGCACAGTGCTAAGAAACTCTGAATAAGAGCCCGAGGGGCTTCAATATACGTCCATTTCATTAGTCCAAATTTCAAGGTTGTTTAATTGCCTTGGTGCCAATTGGTAGCCAGCAATCCTGAGAAAGAATGTAACATTTATCACATCTTATATTGAATGATAAACTAACAGGGATTTAACTATTGGTAACTATTGGAAACAAGAGACAAGAACTCGCATATCCCACAATGAAATTGACAATAGTCAAAAACTGGAAAATGAAAAATTTGAAAATCAATTTTCCTATTTCTAAGCTTAAACTTACCTTCACATACTTTTTTGCTATCGTGTTCTTACGCGATTGCCCTATTGTAATATATTACCACAGAATAAAAATAGTCCCTGTACTGCCCCAATGCCCATGCGCGAGTACCCAGATCCCACGTGACCGACCACGACACTTCCTTCTTCCCCATTCAACGCAGTGTGAATAACCCATCAGCGGGGAGGCTGGGAGGGCCATCACAGTATGTGAAGATAAGTTTAAGCTTAGAAACAGGAAAATTGATTTTCAAATTTTTCATATTTCTTGCACTGTTAAACTTACCTTCACATACTTTTTTGCTAGAATACCATAGCAGGACGGAGGGAATGAGTGGTCGGAAACAAAAGGACCCCGAGCATAAGCGAAGGGGAGTACAGGAGTCAGCGAAGTAATCAAAGACCATAAATGTATAATAATGACGATACGGTCCTTGATATACTCATCCGGCCTATAGTAACTACAGGCCCAGTGAATAAAGCTGACATACACTAGACCCATAAATCTCACCCCCCCCCCTTCTTTTGAAAAATTGGGGAGAGCAAGATTACTTACCAAATTACAAAATGGTAAAACCACAAGAAGGTCTAGTGCATAGAGCAGGCATGGGAATTGTAACCACAGGAAAGTGTAAAATCTACTTCAAAAAAGTCTGAAATTTCAAAATTTTGATAAAAGTCTGCAATCAGCCTTATTGAAGAAAATGTCCATGCCTGATAGATATCGACGGGTGACCAACAGCCTGGGCACCACAACGGTCCCAGGGTGTAGCAATCCCGTCTTAACAACATCCAATCCCATAGGTGGTGACAAACAAACGTATCGCAAACCTCCAGATACGGTCCTAAAACGTCGTCCACAGGCTCCAAAGGTAGGATTGAGAAGTTGAATTTTTTTTTTGGTCGTAACAAATAAATAAAGGTACTCACGTAAGCAGGGAAGCCAGGAGAACATGATAACATTTACCATTCAAGTGTACAACAGGCCAAACGATCACAACTAGTAAAAGAGGTTCCACATTCTCAGAGCTTGAAACGTGAAATCGCCATCAAAAGCGTAAAGCGGAAGTTACGTGTTCAAAGAGAACTTCAAAGCAAGAGAAATAACTCTGATACCCTGATACGTAAGAAGACGGAACCGACCAGGTCAGTCAAATCCGAATTAGCCCTCCTCGTATAGGAAGAACGGAAATGAGGAAGCCAGGAGTAGTGTATAGCAGCGACAGGGAAGTAACCTCAAGAAGAATAGCTAGAACGTAGTTTCTTCTAGTCACGTAACATCGAAGATGGTGTCCCCAAGCCGCGGTGTTAGACTACGTCGCCAAGAAGTCTGTCATCAATTCCACATTCTCTACCAGAAGTAAAGAAGATAAGGGAATGCGATTAAACATGAAAGGGTTCGAAGAAGCCAATCCGTGTTAAGCAGAATCAGATAACTAGTTCTGATGTTACTGACCGGAGTAATCGCAAACCCATGACGATCTGTGCATGCAAGAAGGCGAGTCGAAACAGGTCTTCCTAAAAGGTTCACTAAAGCACAGTCGAAGTGGAATACGAAGAGGATCAACCAAAATCCGCGAGGGAAGAAACCGTAGAAAATCTCTCCTCGTTTCATTAAGATGACCAACTCGGGGAGCATTGTCAGAATTTTTGGAGTATAGATGAGACGTACAACTAGTTGAACGAAACAAACCCAAAACGTTTGGATCAAAATGAAAAATTTGAAAATCAATTTTCCTATTTCTAAGCTTAAACTTACCTTCACATACTTTTTGCTATCGT